>OY992537.1:170171335-170313103 GCA_963921195.1 Pegoplata infirma | reverse complement strand
ATTAACAAAAACCTTTCCAAACATCAAATTCATTTGAAGTGCCATTAGGTTTCCCAATAAGGCAGGCGCGGATCCAGGGGGGGGGGAGAATGGGATTTCTCCCCCCCCCCCCCAAAACGATTTCAAAAAAAAAAAAAGGAAAGAAAGAAAAAAAGAAAGGAAAGGAAAAGAAAAGAAAAAAAGAAAGGGAAAGGAAAAAAGAAGGAAAAGGAACAAAGATAGAAGGACCAGGATGTAAAAATATTCTTAGGAGAGGTATATGTGTGCTCCTTAGGATAAAATTTTTCAAATGGCATATAAAAAACTTAAATGGCAATTGAGTCGTGGACATTTTTAAACTGAAAACCTTCCTCATAATTTTCTAATGAAAAAGTATTATTTTAAATATTTTTTATAGAAAAATCCCTTAGAATTTCAGACTTTATCTTTAGAAAATACTTATTTGTATTGTCCGACCGAATACACTTTTTTTTTAGCCGTAGCCGAATATTGGGCCAAATTTTCACTATTCGGCCGAAACCGAATCCGAATATTCAAAAAAATACGGATTAAATTTCTACAGAAAAAACGTTTCACAATCTGAGCTTTTCTATGGCCCTAGTAAAAATGGGTTTGTATATATCCATGTATAAATTGATACAAATATATCTAATTTTACATAAAATTATCTAATTATATAAAATTATATAAAAAATTTCTCAGATAAGACCAAAATTCGTATCAAATTTTATAAAATTTTATCGCGAGTTATATCAAATTTTATATAATTTGATACGAAATTTGGTCTTATCTGATTGATTTTTTATATAATTAAATATAATAAGATCTCAGTATGTATAAAATGATATATTTGTATAAATTTATACATGGCTATATACGAAATGATTTTTACTAGGGGGGTTAATAAATTGCCGAAGCTTCGATTTTTTTTTTATGGGAAAAATTTTTAAGAATATGAGAATTTCTTTGTTTGAAAAATCTTTTAGAATTTGCGAATTTTTCTATAGGGTCGTGTATCAAAATCTATATTTTGTAGTAAAAATGTTTAAATCTTTTCTATAGAAAACAACATCAGAAACTGAGATTTTTTTGTACGAAAAATCTCTCAGAATCTAAAAAATTTTCTGTTGCAAGATTCTGAGAACCTTTTTATAGAATATGTATCTCTGAATATGAAAAACAGAAATCTAGGAAATTACCTCAGAAAACATTTGAAGGCATTAAAACTGTAAAATTTTTCAATTGAAAAATGTATAGAATTTTTAAGATTTATTTTTAGAAAAGTGTTTTTTTTAGAAAAGTTTATAAAAATTTCTTCATGAAATATTTTAGAAACTGATAATTTTCTTTTATGAAATATGTTTCAGAATCTACGAATTTTTGTATGCTAAAAAGAATTTTATTTCATTAAAAAAATTGTTCGGAACATTCAACTTTTATTTAATTTTTTTTTAAATAAGAATTTTTATATTCAATTTTACGGGTCTATTCACAGTTTTGACTGTCTACCCAGCAGAAATAAATCGAGATTTTGGCGACACAGCATCTGTTTATAGCATACCGTAGCGCATCCAAAGAGCGCGCTTAGGGATGCAGTAAAAGGAAGGGGAAAAAATTTTAATTTTTTTTTTTTAATTTTTTATATAAAACTTATAATGTGTACCCGAGTAAAAAAATTGATATGACACAATATATAATTTAATATGGGTTCGTGTCTATTTGGATATAAACTTATACGAAAAATGGTTTCATAAGATTTGATCGAACATTATATAATAATATCAGTTTATATAACTTTATATCGACTTTGATACGAGTTTTGGTCTAATCCAATGATATTAAATTATATCCAATTATATTAAAATGTATACAATTTTATAAATCGGATGTTTTTTTTAGTTTTTAATAAAAAGTTTAAAAATTAAAATAATAAAAATAAGTTGTTCTTGAAAAAAACTTAGAAAAATTTCAAAAAATGGAGTCATGTTAAATTTTATATAAAACACTTAGAAAATATTTTCAAAAAAATTTGTGCTTGGAAAAACTTAGAAAAATTTAAAAAATTGAGTCATATAAAATTTTATATAAAACACTTAGAAAATATTTGTGATAAAAAAATGTTCCTTGAAAAAAACTTAGAAAAAATTTAAAAGATGGAGTCATATAAAATTTTATATAAAACACTTAGAAAATATTCGTGATAAAAAAGTGGTGCTTGGAAAAAACTTAGAAAAATAAAAAAATATGAAGTCATATGAAATTCTCTTAGAAAATATTTGCGATAAAAATATGTTCTTGGAAAAAACTTAAAAAAATTTAAAAAAATCTTAGAAAAATTTAAAAAATTGAGGCATATAAAATTTTATATAAAACACTTAGAAATTTTCAATGATGCATGGGACCAGATGTTCCAACATATAGTTATATATGGCGATATCTTAAAAAAATCGCACATCAAAATTTATTATATAAATTTATCTCACTAGACATAGTGTCACACATGATCATATATGAAATAATATGACTATATAAAAATATATAAGATCATATTAAATTATATTTACTCGGGTAATTATTTTTTGATAAAATTTCACACTTGCTTTCCTTTTTAATATTTTTAACACTTTTTGAATAAAAAAACATGAGTTTTAGACAAAGACACATGATTTGACTGCATCATTATTGCGCATTAATCAGCGCTGCAAAGAGCGCTTCAATCATAGCATCTTTGACCGCTGTTCCCAAAAAAAATCCCATAAAAAATGTGAAAATGAAAATTTCCGATATTTTTTTGATGTTCACTTCCGATTTTTTTTTTTTTCATTTTGTTTCACATAAATAAAGTTTTGTAAAGTAAAACGAATGAATTTTTTTGTTATATTTTTTTAAATTTTAGTTATTTGATTTAAACTTTGAACAGACAAGGAAAAAATTCGAATTTTATTTAAAATTCATAAGGTATTTGAAATAAAATTTTTGTTTAAATAAAATTCTCAAAAACATTTGAATTTTATTATTTCCAAAAATAAAATTCTCAAAAAAAAAAAGAATTTTATTTTTGGTTTGAATTTTATTTTTGAATTTTATTTTTGGTTTAATTTTATTTTACTTTTGGTTTGAATATTTATTTGTTCAAAATATATTTGTTATTATGGAAATAAAATTCTTTTTTTTATTAATAAAATTCTTTAAAAAATTTTAAATAAAATTTTTTTGAATTTTATTTCTTCTAAGAATTTAAAATAAAATTTTTAAGAATTATATTTAAAATTCTTTCTTGAATTTTTTGAAAAATTCAAAATTGAATTTTATCAACAACGAATTTTAAATTTTATTGTTTTTCCTTGTCTGACTTTGAATGAACCCGTAAACAAACACCAAACTCGATTTCATGTGATTCGGAAAATATCATGTGATTTGAAAAGTTTTGAAAGACATAACAGAGGCCTTTAACACATTTTAAATGATGATAAATAGGCCAACCAAAAAACAGCCAATGCTTATTTCTGTGGCCGTACGAAAAAACTAGTTAACTCCACTTTTTGCGAAAATTGAGATAACACCAAAAATAGAAAGTGCATTCCATTTACTATCACTCTGTCAGATCGAAATTTTGATATATGTTCTCATTTACAAGTTATTTGGAAAACAAAATATTGGAAAATACCAATTTTTATGTAAAAACTAGTTAACTCCATGCATTTTTTGAAAAAACAAGATAACTCCATAGTTTCTTAAAAAACATAAAAATTAAAAGTTTAAAACGATGTCCTTTCGAAAACTATGGGAGAAAAAGCTGAAAGAACAAGTTTGAGTCACGAGTCCTTTGAGTCCAAATTTTGAACCTAAAAATTTTAACTCCCGAGAATTCATAGATTGTATATAAAAAATGCACACAATTTTTTTTTTGCAGATCTTAATTCATAGAATACGACTGCCAAAATATCTTAAAGTAATAGTTTTTAAGTTATTAATAATTTATATATAGGATAACTTCCCAGCAAAAACTAGGTAATGTGTTGTGAAAAGTAATGACTGCCAATTACATTACTTATAACAACTACTCATTACCCACTGCATTACTTTAGTCCAAAAAGCAACTAGTGGCTTATATTGTAATATGTAAGTACTTATTTGCAATAATATAAATAATAAATTATTGAAAATGTTAAAAATAAATACTTTTTTTGCAAGTTAACTTGTGAAATTAAGTCCAATCAGAAAAAACATTATTTGTTTTACCTTTTTAACTTAAAGTTTCGCGAAAACGAATAATCCAATGATAAATAGTTATTTCAAATTCTGTTTGCAACTATTTATTTTATTCATTACAAGTAACTACTTATTTTACTCGTTATAAGTAAGTAGTTATTTATCTCCCTACTCGTAAGCTTGTAGGCACTAATTATTTTTGTCTTACGGCCTTTATAGAACAAGTTGTGTTTCATGCAATGAGTAAGTACATACAAATAATTGTTACTAATTACTATACTCATTACTAGTAATGCAAAAATTTGCTGGGTTTCTTTATACCATGCTCCATTAATGATTTTAGCATGAGATGAGGAAGTAATGCATGCAAATTATGACAACGAATTCGAGTAAGGTATAAAGTAACTTATCAAGTTTATAACGAAGCATACGAGAAGCATAAGGTATCAAATATATGATATTTTTAAGGCTACGAGAAATAAAATAATATAGCATACGAGAACATGATATATAAGGTTTTACAAGCAGTGAATAAGTAACGTTATTGAATTTACTCACGTGATTGCAAGTGAGTGTGAGTAGAAAAAAAAGGCTCGTGAGTGTGCGTGATTTTAAAATTCCTGTCGTGAGCCCATCTCTAGTTTAAACTAATGCATTTTTATATAAAATATTTATTTTTTATATTATTATGTTATTATAAAGCATTATGTATTCAATTACAAATAATGCATTATTTAAAATATTGAAATAATACATAATGTCACCAAATATAAGTCACCCATGATTATATGTTTAGAAATAATAAATATTAAATACAATTTATGCAATATTCCTGCATTACGTAACAAGTTCTTAGTAAAATATTATTTCTCACCTTGAAATAATATGTTGTTGAACAAATGTTTGGTAAGACATCATAAAATATTGCTTTAAATAAGGGATATACATTACCTGGTAATGTGTTACATAATCAGCATTCATTACAAAAGTTTTGCTGGGAATTTTATGTATAAAAACATACAAAAACTCGGCTTAGTTTTGACAAACATAAGAAAAAAGAAAAAAAAAATTTTTTTGAAAAAACTAGTTAACTCCACTTTTTTGTAAAAAGTGGGTTAATTAACGTGCTGAGTCAAAAAAGTTAATATTTTGCCTCATATGATTACTAAAGTTGCCTTAATTTCATAATATATAAGAATTAATTGAAAAAAAAAAGTTTTTTTGGAAAAACTAGTTAACTCCATTTTTCGAAAAAACAAGTTAACTGACATCGATTTTCGGATTTAGTGTCCAAAAATGAGTTCAATGGAACCAGAAATCTTTAATATTATTAAAAATAATGTTTTGTCTAATGCGCATGCATAACAACATATATTCATAATAAATAATTAGTGAAATATGTTAAAAACATAAAGTGTGTTTTTCTCTCGTTTTCAAAAAATGGAGTTAACTAGTTTTTTCGTACGGCCACAGATTTGTTATTTCGATGAATAAACCGATTTGGATTAAACACAAACTCTAATCACGAAAAAACAGAAAAACTAAGATACATTTGTTATAACTTCTTTTGAATATTTTTTCATTTATTGGTAAATTTTTTGTTTTTTATCTCATTTTTACATTTTAATTTTAGAACTTTAATTTTAGAAAATACAAATTTTATTACAAAATCAGCGCTAAAAAGATACATGAATTTACAGCATCTTTATTCTGCTTAAATCAGCTCTACAAAGATACATGAATTCACTGCATCTTTAATCTGCTTAAATCAGCGCTAAAAAGATACATGAATTTACAGCATCTTTATTCTGCTTAAATCAGCGCTCTAAAGACACGTGATTTCAGTGCATCTAAAGAGCGCTGTTTCTGTGTATCCAACTAGCGCTCTAAAGTGGGACATCGCCTTAGAGAATCATGCATGAATTCAGCGCAATTGGATGCGCTCCTTTACTCAAGTTCCCCTTCCAAAAGCTGCTGAACGTTCAGCAAAATTTCTGCTGGGTATCTTTGTCATATGCCAATTTTTTGACTGAAAAGTCATAATATTTTCCTCTACAAACCTACAAGAACATTAAAAAAATTTTAATTTTTTTTTGTCAATTTCATTGTCGTTTCGAGAGCAGGTCTTTAAATTTGTAAATAACATGATTTGTATAGAAAAATATTGTTTTATATCTATTCAATCATCAAAATATGAGCGTTTTTTTACTACAGACAGTCTTAGTTATGAAGTGAATTGTTTTTTCAAGGTGCCCTTGTAAAAAAATTGTTTGTGTAAAAATAGGTTCATCCCAAATTCTAAAGCTAAAGCCTGATTTACCCGCAGTTTCTGTATGACGAACGTCAAAAATTTGCATGTATTTTGTAATTGTAACAATAAGAAAACACATGCAAATTTTTGACGTTCGGCATTAATTTGTTCGTCATACAGAAACTGGGGGTTAAATACAATATTTTGTTTTAAATTGAAAATTTATTTTTTTCTTCAGTTTTTATGTATTTTCCAGGATACATTAAAAAAAAATGATGGGATTTACAGGTTACTTAATGTTAAAAATATTACCCGAAATTCACACTACTACCCCCCCCCCCCCTCTCCCAAACATTTTTTGTTGTTTTCCAATTTCACAAAATTTTTGTCGTAAAAAAAATCTCCCCCCCAAATGAAATTCCTGGATCCGCGCCTGCAATAAGGTGGTCCATGTTATCACACGCAGCGCTGATAATTTAGCTTTTTATAAATCTAATTCTTTTTCGAAATTTTCTTATATTAATCCTGTTCACAAATTTCTGACACCTTATAAAAGTAATTTTTGTAGAACTATTTTGTTAACCACCCAAACGTCCCTAATGAAAACCTCTTTGGATTAAATTGTTTTTTTTTTTTTTTTTGAAAACAATAATTTTCTTAATATATTTTTTCGATTTCTATAAAACTTGGTATAACCTTTGTGCTAGGTCAAGTAGTTTTTTTTTTGTACACTCAAAATAAATTCTCTGTCCAATCAGCAGAAAAATCTGCTGAAAATACACCCATTTTGAGCCATATGAGAAATCTGCTGATTTTAGCAGACACGGTTTGCTAAATATCTGTCATAAGAGGTGAATAAATATAACAAGAAAAAAAAAAAAAAACATACGCCGCCAGCCAGCATCGAACTCGCCACCTTCCGATTTGAAAGTACACTTCTTAACCACTACGCTACGGAAGCTTATACTTTTATCTGGCGTTTTAGCTATTAAACATGTGTGTTGTTCGACAGCAGAGAAATCTGATTTTAGCAGAAATATCTGCTGATTTTAGCAGAAAAATCTACTGATTTTAGCAAAACAATCTGCTGATTTCAGCAGAATAATCTGCTGATTTCAGCAGAACAGTCTGCTGATTTCAGCAGAGCAATCTGCTGATTTCAGCAGAACAATCTGCTGACAATCTGTTCTGCTTTTTTTTTTATATAAAAAAATTTCTTGAAAAAATAATGAAATTCAGCAAACAAAATCAGTATAAACACAGTAAAATGTCTGTTATTTTCTTAAACTGAATGACAGAGATTTTAGTAAAAATATCCTTCTCAGCAGAACAATCTGCTAAAAGATTGCCAATTCAAATTGAAAGTCGTTTTACAGATTTTTTAACAGAGTTTTTCTTTTGAGTGTAATTTTAATATATAAAGAATTTTTAATGTGCTGGGCCATTTTGACCCCATGTTTATTTATGGGTTAATTAAAAAAAATCAAATAATTATTTTTCTGATCTCGCACAATAATTATAACATAATAAAAAGCTATATTAAGAAATTTTAACCTGCTGGGTCGTTTTGACCCCATGTTTATTTAAAAAAAAATTAAATAATAATTTTTCTGAACTCTAATAATAATTATACCAAGTTTTATAAAAAATCGCAATAAACATTTCATATTTAGGTGCCTTTTTCTAAAAAAATCTCTAAATATCCCAAAATTTGACCCGAACAAAAGCCGGGTTAGTATTATTCCATTTTCCTAAAATGTTTAGGGTTAAAGTCTAATATTGTTTTTAATAATTTATGGCCCTTTCTTTGTGAAACTTTTAAATATTTACCAAATTTTTCCTTATTGAGTAAATTGTGGGCAAAAAAGGCATTTGCCTCGAAATCCGCTGAGTTTAAATCGATGCCCCCGCCAAACTATCCGAGGGGTATCACTCAATTTTTTTTTTTAAGTTTTTACATATATTTCATAAGATTCTGTGTTTTTTTTTCAGCATTTTTCTTAATTTTGTTTAAGAAAATTTAAAAAAAATCAAAATATCAGTTTTGAGAACCACGCCAAATATAATGCACATTTTTGGCCTTACCTTGAAACTGGTTAATGACAGCCTAGAAAGACAGTATTTCATATCTGAAAATTTATGATAGAAAAGAATATAAATATCGTTTTCCATTGGTTTATTTCAATAAATTTAGAAAATGGGGGCTGATTTTCATGTTTCAGGGGTCATTTTGTAAAAATGGGGTAATTTTGACCCCAAAATGCTTACAAGGGTTAATTTTTGAAAATCCAAAAATTTTTAATATATCTTCTTATAATAAAAACAACTCGTGTACCACTTTTTAACAATATATTCAAAAAACAACACCATTTATTCAATGTTTTTCATCAAAATATGGCTATTTTCGTGTGTTTGACTTTTGACCTCGATGCGCCTCGTGTTAACGTTGTCCGATTTGGCTGAAATTTTTAGCATAGCATTTTTAGGTCACATGTAAAAAAAAATTTACATGTGAAATTCGAAGTTTTGCAAAATAGCTGCCACTCTAATGATACATATTTGTGCCAAATTTCAGGAGTCTACTAGCTCTGCTCGGACTGCATCATGGTTTATACAGATAGACGGACGGACATTCTTAGAAATTCCTAGTATATATCACGGATCAATAACACAAGGCAACACATTTTATTTGTCGGGTTTTGTAATTTTTTTGGGTAATTGGGATTTGCTGATTTCAAATAGCCTACGAAAATAGACTATTTTTGGCATATTTATGTTTCCATAACACAATTGTTGCATCAAAAAAGTAAAAAACGATTTTGGATATGTCGGATATGCTTTTTCCAAAAATGCTCTTACACTTAAAATAATACATTAGTACACTCAAAAGAAAAACTCTGTCAAAAAATCTGTAAAACGACTTTCAATTTGAATTAGCAATCTATTAGCAGATTGTTCTGCTGAGAAGGATATTTTTACTAAAATGTCTGTCATTCAGTTTAAGAATATAACAGACATTTTACTATGTTTATACTGATTTTGTTTGCTGAATTTCATTACTTTTTCAAGAAATTTTTTATATATAAAAAAAAAGCAGAACAGATTGTTAGCAGATTGCTCTGCTGAAATCAGCAGATTGCTCTGCTGAAATCAGCAGATTGTTCTGCTGAAATCAGCAGATTGTTTTGCTAAAATCAGCAATTTTTTCTGCTAAAATCAGCAGATATTTCTGCTAAAATCAGATTTCTCTGCTGTCGAACAACACACATGTTTAATAGCAAAACCGCCAGATAAAAGTATAAGCTTCCGTAGCGTAGTGGTTAAGAAGTGTACTTTCAAATCGGAAGGTGGAGAGTTCGATGCTGGCTGGCGGCGTATGTTTTTTTTTCTTGTTATATTTATTCACCTCTTATGACAGATATTTAGCAAACCGTGTCTGCTAAAATCAGCAGATTTCTCATATGGCTCAAAATGGGTGTATTTTCAACAGATTTTTCTGCTGATTTGACAGAGAATTTATTTTGAGTGTAGATTTACAAAGTTTTTTTTGCTAATGCTGGTTAGCTAACATTTAGCAAATTTTTAGTTGAGATTAGCATGTTAGCAAAAATATCTTGTAAACTTCATTTAGCGCATTAGCAATTTTAAACAAAATTTGAATTAATTTTTTTTGCTAAATTTAAAATTGAGTTGACAAATATTTTACAAGCTTTTTTTTGCTAATATTAGCAAAAATAAATGGTAAATTTTTTTTTATTTTCAGAAAGCTTTAAATGGCGCTATCTCGGAAACTAAGCCAGATAGAGCAAAATGGAGACCATTTTTGGTTCTCGCGTATCGCCGGTCCTCTTCACATATGTGGACCCTAATGGGTCCTAACTTTGGATCCAAAAAAGTTAGCATTCCCGAAAATTTAAAAATGCTCATATTTCGGTAAATATTGCCGACACATCAAAAAGTCCAAAATCATTTTTGTAGCTCTCAACACGTAGAACAAATATAACACTACGTGACAGTTTTTTGACCAAATGTATCTGACAACTAATCTTTATGTACAATTGTCCGCTGAATCCGAATATGAAGTCAGAATGGTCAAAAGTAGAACAGTTTTCGAGATATTCGAAAATAAGCGTTATACGTGTTTTTAAAAAAGATGATGTCACTTAAATGCAAATTACTTCAAAACTATTCATCGATTTAAGTATTTCTTTTTTTTAATGAAAGATAATAAAATTACTAAAAAAACCATGGGTCACTTGTGAAGATTAGTCAAGAAATAACAGAGTAACAGTGGACAAAAGTTCAAACTTCATGAAAAATTTGATGATTTTTTGCAATTTGCTCTTTTCAAGTTATTTTTTTTAAACCAAACAATTAAAAATTATAATGTTTTATTACATTGGACATTATTTTATTTCAATACGATCATTTTGCGCCCAACAAGACCCAGATTGGTGCAAAAATGACAAAGCTACAGAAGATTTAGTGAATTAACCCACTTGTCATTACTAACATTTAGCTTTGTATATTTACTTGTGTTTTTTAAAAAAAGATCGAAAAGTGGGATAATTCAAGTAATCTACTGTAACTTTGTCATTTTTGCACCGATCTGGATCCTATTGGGCACAAAATGTTCGTATTGAAATAAACTAACGTTCTAACAATAAGTGATAAAATTTTAAAAAATTTTATTGTTTGGTCTTAAAAAAATAAGTTGAATAAAGCAAATAACGGTAATTTTCTCGATTTTCTCGTAAATATCTCGAAAACTGTTCTACTTTTGACCATTCTGACTTCATATTCGGATTCAGCATTCGGATTTACATAAAGATTAGGTGTCAGATTCATTTGGTCACGACTTTGTTGAAAATTTGTGACACAGTGTAATCAAAAGCTCTCCGAGTAATATTTTTGAAGTTATCGAGTTTTGTAATTCTCAAAACCCCGTGGTCCGATAAAATCACGTATCTCAAAAACTAAGCAAGGTACACTCATAGAAATATCTTAGTAGAAACATTAGTAAACCCATTGTAGATCAAGTTTTGCAGAATATTGCCGTATTCAACAAAAATTAATGTTGATATCGTTGAATAATCAGTAAAGTTGAATCAACTTTTTACAACGCCTATACAGAATTCAATAGATAAAACCAAAAAAGAAAAAACAACCCTTTTCGTTCATTTTTGTATTATCAAGTTGGTAGCAATGCATTGCAATGTGAAATTTGTTTGTCTCTTATAAAATCATTTTATGTGTTTGTTTCTTATAAAAATATTTAATATTATAAATATAAATAAAAATAGGATCTGATGATCAGATTCTGTTCTGTAAATATTTGGTAACCCGAGTAAAAAAATTTATATATAATTATATATAATTTGATATAACTCACTTTTATCAAATTATATATAATTTGATAAAATTATATATAATTATATCCAGGAATTGGTGGATAAAATTTTATAAAATTAGATAAAATTATATCAAATTATATATAATTTGATAAAATTATATATAATTTGATAAAATTATATCCGATTTTTTGATCTAATTTTATACAATTTGATATAATCTTATAAAAAATGATATAAATTTATATAATTAGATATGACCCCCATGATTTTGGATTTTTTTTTTTTATTAAAATTTCAATTAGTTTTCAGATAATTTTATTTTTATTTTATAAAATATTAAAAAAATACAATAATATAAAATATAAAATTACAAGAAAGAAAAAGGAACTTATTCAAATAAAAACAAATTACAATAGAAAATATTACCTAGAGAGGAAATATTTTATTTTTCTTTATTCTGTTTTACACATTTTTTAAATAAAAAAGTCCGGCATTATTTGCAAATAAGAAAACGTCATATGCTATGCTTCTGATAACTAGGATGTTATAATGTATTGCATAATTTTTGACTTAAAATGTTCTTCCTTACACAACGTCTGTACCATACAGGAACTGGTTATAACATAAGCCAACATAAATGGACAATAAAAACAATTTCTTATATGATTTTTGTTTCCCATTCGTGTTGTCTTATGTTAAAACAAAACGTTCCTCGCGAAAAAAAATGTGCTTCAAAATTCAGTGGTATTAAGAATGTTGTTTTTTGCACATACCGATTGGGAATGCCCTTTATTTTGAACACCTCTACTTGGCAAAATTTTTAATCGCGCTGTCACAGACTATCGCATGGAAAACAGAGTACTAAAGACAAAATTATGCCATACCTTATTAAATCCTATTTATAAGCGTATAAAATTCACATTAAACTGCAGGTTTTGAAGAGAAGACTTGGTACATTACTATTGATCTAATCTTTGCAAATTCTACAATCCATATTAGTGTGATAGTCCAATTAGTGTTTATAGTCCAAACGGAAGCTTGATGGAATTTTCTTTGTAGTTTGTGATGTTTGACAAATTGATAACTAATAAAGAAAAAAATAGATATTTTACATAAATCAAACTAAATTTTACCCTTTTTCAAATATTTAACATTACCTCTTCTGATGTATTTTCCCGTTAAATCGAAAAGCAGCGAGAGAAATAGCAAAATTTATATTTTATGAAAATTTTTGTTTGAATTTTTTATTTCAATTTTTGTTAATATTTTTTTTTTTTGAAATACTTTTGACAATTGTCACAAATAAAATAAAAAGTAATTTTTAAAGTTGTTGAAAACAAAGTTGTAGTTTTATGAGATAGCAAACAAATAGCAAACAAAACAGGGCTAATATTACATTTTAAATCCTAAAAGAATGAAAAATTGCATGTTGTTTTCGGGTTCTTCTAAAAATTAAAAAAAACACAAAAAAATTTTTGTCGGAGCAGCGACGATATGTAAAGAATGTAATAAAAGTATACTGTTTTCTTATGGATGTTTATTGTAATTAATTTGAGGTTTCGATTTTAAAAAGAATGCAACTTGCAATTAGTGAATTTAAAACCAACAATATATTTGTAAAAGTAACTAAAATTATTTGCTAATTTTAATCAGAAATGAGCAAAAATATCAACATTTTAAATAAATTTTGCAAACATTTTCTGAAAATCTTTGCGACATTAACATTATATATAATTATATCTGATTATATATAGCATATATAATTATATATAATTACATATAATTGCATTTAGGAATTTTCTGAAAACTGAAACTTTTATATATAATCTTATATAATTATATATAATTTTATATAATTTTATCAAATTATATATAATTATTAGAGTGTCCCTTATTTTGGAAATGTTGGAAATCTTGAGACGGTACCCGCTCATTTTTTTCCTTTTGACTTAAAAATAACTCAGGAAAAATTTTACGCCCCTAGGACCACGCCTTCCCTACGCGACGGGCCCTTAAAGAGCGGGGCCTAAAAAATCATTTTTCCATACAAACCAAAAAATTTTTTTTTTGATTTTTAATTTTTTTGTTATTATTTATTATATTACTTGGTTTGCTTATTCACAACAAAAAATTTGATTTTGGTGGGATAAGTCTTTCAACGCTAAAAAATTTTTCGCAAAAAAAAATTTTGAGCCGCCGGGGTCCTACAGTAAAAAATTTTTAAAAAATATTTTTTTTTAGTTTTGACCAGCAACGGTTTTAGCTGCTATGTTGCTTTAAATGATATATATTCATAAAAAAATATTTTTTGTATCTGTGACATCTTAATCGTGTTCTAAAAAAGGGTAAAAAATGCATTGATGATTTTTTTCGATACACGATAAAAATGTCACAAATATGAATAATATTTTTTTTGGAATATATATCATTAAAAACAACATAAAAACTAAAACCATTGCTTTTCAAAACTAAAAAAAAATATTTTTTAAAAATTTTTTACCGTAGGATTCCTACGGCTCAAAATTTTTTTTTTCGAAAAAGATAAAGATGTCACAGATATGAATAATTTTTTTTTTGGAATATATATCATTTAAAGCAACATAGCAGCTAAAACCGTTGCTGGTCAAAACTAAAAAAAAATATTTTTTAAAAATTTTTTACTGTAGGACCCCGGCCGCCCAAATTTTTTTTTTGCGAAAAATTTTTTAGCGCTGAAAGACTTATCCCTCCAAAATCAAATTTTTTGTCGTGAATAAGCAAACCAAGTAATATAATAATTAATAACAAAAAAATTAAAAATCAAAAAAAAATTTTTTTGGTTTGTATGGAAAAATGATTTTTTAGGCCCCGCTCTTTAAGGCCCCGTCGCGTAGGGAAGGCGTGGTCCTAGGGGCGTAAAATTTTTCCTGAGTTATTTTTAAGTCAAAAGGAAAAAAATGAGCGGGTACCGTCTCAAGATTTCCAACATTTCCAAAATAAGGGACACTCTAATAATTATATATAAACTTTTTTACTCGGGAAGTAATAAAATACATTGGCTACTCTAAGTATTCATACTATATTATATTTGTTTTGTTTTTTTTTAAGGTTTTTGATTTGGTGTCATTAGAAAACTGGAGAATGGCTTACGAGTGCATAACATAAATAAACGAAGTGTGTGTGAAAATCTCGTGCAGCTTAAAAAGCCGGTGATAATTCTAAAAAATATTGTGTTTTTTACTTAATAAAAGAATATTAACAAATAACAACAAGCTTTTTTTATTAATAAAATTCCTTAAATCAACAAAAATATGAGTTACGTTTACAAAAAATACGAGTTGATTTACAAAAAAACGAGTTGATCAACTTTTACAAAAACTGACAATAATTTTTATTGAAATCAACATAAATATTTGTAGGGTCAAAATCAACAATGATTTCTGTTGAATTTACAGCGATTTTCTTTGGGAACACAATGATTTTTGGTTGAGTGTAGAGCGAAACGGACACAAATTTTGGATCAAAAACTATGACGATTTTTAAGGAACCCAACTAGGTCTGGGCCCATCGGGGTCTGGACCTATCGGGTCCGAATCCAATGGGGCCCTCAAATGTGTATGAACTAAGTTGAAATAAAAAAAAATTCAGTTAACTAATTTTTGGCAAAACATTTTTGCTAACTTTACCAAAAAAATTGTGGGTTCAAAATCAGCAAATTTTCTTGTAGGTTTACAAGCTTTTTTTGCTAACATTACAGTTTTTTTTTTGAGTGTACTTTGTTTGAGTCATCTCTAGTTTTCGAGATAACGCTAAAATAAAAATTTTAAATTGTCATTTAGTTCCTTTATAAAATTTTCCACTCAGCATCTCTTTGCTAGAGTTTGAGGACACGATTTAGGCTTGATAAGGCACGCTGATGTCAAAACTGCTAATAGTTTTATCGTTTCGGCTTTGGTCTTAGAGTAATACAACAAATATCTTATATCTGATTGTTATATAATTAAACAATTTTATCTTTAGTGGTACACCTTCCCCTCAGGATAAATGATTACAAATTCATTAGTTTTGCTTTTTGCACTACAGTAATTGAATTTCAACGCCCTCAAGAGGCGGCGCGAACCGAAAAAAACGAAATTTTTTAATCCCCTTTGAACTTCCTCTAGCATACAAATGTTTAATTTCTACAACAAAAACACAAAAAACACGTAAAACAAGTGAAAGTGTCAAATTCGGCCGTGCTGAATCTTTTCACCCTCCAATGTGTAGAAAAATTAAAAAAAAAATATGTTGCTGTTTTTGGGGGACTGCATTGTGTTAAATACAGACGGACAGTCGGACTGATATCACTAGAATGTCTTAGAATCAATCATGGATCAATAATATATATACTTTATGGGGTCCCAACCGACTTTTATATAAAAAAACTTCAAAATACTTGGCTCCATCTGAGAAGACGACTTCAGTTTCGTCCTGAGAAATATGCTCAAAATCAGAATGCTTATTTTTCTTTGTAAACAAGACAAAATCAGTTTAACTTGGACTAACTTCCCATTTAGACAGATCTTTCAGGGTACCCTGTAGATTGTCCCTTTATTTGACAAGTACTTTTCCTTTGCTGCTATCTCGAAATAGTCAGCATATGCGAATACAGCAAAGACTTTACTGAATTTTCAAGAGTTAACTGAAATTTCAAATCACCGAATATTTGATTTTACTGAATTTTGAACCACAGTTTTTTAAAATGGTGGTAAACTGTGAGCTCATTATGACTCGGTTATCAGTATTTAAGTCGTGGTCTAGTCGCAACAAAAAATTGAAGAAAACTCCAACTAATTTAATTTTTAATTTGAAAAACTTTCTCCATTTTAAAAAGTTATTATTCCTGATGGATCTGAACTTCAACACCTGTAAGACAAAAAAAAAATATTATCTCGTTTGATTAAACCGCAATAATATAATATATTCTTGATATGAATTAACACTATGTATTTGTGTGGGTGTTTTGTGTAATATGTGTATATGTTGTGTACTACATGTGAGGCATTTCACACCAAATGTCCAGCGAAAAAAATCTAAGAAAATTGCGTTTTGGGTTTTTAATTTTTTCAAAACCTAAGAAGCGTGGCTTAAGAAGCGTGGCTAAATATTGAAAAAAAAATTAAATTTGTACCGAGTTGCTTTTATTATGATATTAAAACGGAATGCACTTTAATCTTAAAAATTAGCATTCTTGTATACTTTTTTATGGTCTATCGATTAAAATTTTTTATTTTTAAATATTTTCAGAACCCGTTCTGAAATTTCACATTTCCTAAAAAAAACTCAATTTATCAAAAATCCGGCCATTTTTTTCATTTTTAATTTTTTTTTAAGTTTAGATGTTTGTCTATCCATACAAAAAGCGTATTTGACAGAAGCGTATTTTTCGTATTTTTGAGAAAATCGAGAAAATTTCCCATTTTTTAAAAAACTCAATTTATCAAAAATCCGTCCATTTTTTCCTTTTTAATTTTTTTTAAGTTTAGATGTTTGTCTATCCACACAAAAAAAATCAGAAGAGTGTTTTCGTATTTTTTCGAGAAAATCGCATTTAAATATTAAGTTTCAAAAGAATTTTGTAATTTGCTTGTATTTTCCTGTTTCAGCATTGCGGATGATTAACAAATATTTGCATAAATAATACGTATACGCTATGTTGAAATATGATTATACAAGTAAATTACAACATTTTTATGAAACGAGTTTTCAGAACGGGTTCGGAAAATTTTTCAAAATATAAATTTTTAATCGATAGCCAATAAAAAATATACAGGAATGCAAATTTTAAAGAGTATTGTGAATTTCGTTTTAATTTGATAAATATTTAATCAAGACAACTTCGACACAAATTTTACCATTTTTTCAATATTTTCCCACGGCTCCTAAGCCCAGGTTTTGAAAAATTTAAAAATCAAAAACGCAATTTTCTAAGTTCTATAAAGGGCTATCAATTCAATCTATTCAGAAATGCAGAAATTCAGCGGGACATTTGGTGTGGAATGCCTTATATATAATATTTATTAATGTATTTTTATGTGCGCTGTGTGTATAGAAAACATACTTATATGTATGTAGTAACGAACTACTGTATGTTGGTTGTTGTTACCGTACATCTAAAAATGTAATAATTCATGATGTTGTTTTTTGTCATTGTTGTCGTTGTCACAGTATTTGTTACTTTATTATGATGGTTACCAACCAACTTCATACTGAGAGAGTGAACCAAAAACACTAGAAGTTATGTTTGTTTGTTATAAACTGTTATATAAATGATATGATAAGACAGCCTTAAGAGAATGAATTCCAAAATATATAAAACGATCCATGCTGCCTCTTACATGCAACAACCTAGGTTCAACATCCAAACTTAATCTTGAAACAAAGTTAAATATGACCGTGTCATGGCTATCGGTCCAGTACTTACTGCATGGCTTAGATATTTCCACAAGTTTAGCATTTCTCTCACTGGAGATTGTCCCAAGAAACAGACCTAGGCAATAATAAAGCCTATTTCACTCAAATTGCGTTATTTTTGAAGATCTAAAGAAATATAGATCTAATCCCTCAATTTTTGGCAAACACTTCTTCTTATTTCCCTGTTATACTACACTCAAAAAATTATGTCATTAACTGTTTGTAGTTTATTTAAAAAGTTTTCCGTTTAGTCGTTTTTAAAAGAAAAAACATTTGTTTGATGTTCAGTTTTTATTAATGACTACATCAGTCCTTTGTTTCAAAAATAACACACTAAAAAATAAAGACTTTCACTAACATTTAATTTATAAAGTCATTTATTTTTGTTCTGTAAGTAAAAACTACTGATTATTCTTTAAATTTTTAATGATTTGTGTAAGTAATTTTTTTTTAAATTGTTGGTATTTTTTAATGATATATCATTAGTTTTTACCTACACAAGTCAGTTATTTGTTTGTAGAAAAAAAATTCAAAAAATTATTTATAGAAATTTAAAAACATAGTTAATAATAGTTTCTTTATTCAATTCTATACACAAGACTAAGAGCCTCTTATTGCAGTATAGAACATTTCATTAGCAAAGGATAATGTTTACAATATTTCTTAAAATTAACAATAAAAAAATAAAATTAAAATTGTATTATTAAAATAATTAAAAATGACAAAATGGCATGATTATAAAGAATCAAAATAATTGAAAAATCAAACTAAAATCAGAGAAAAAAAAATAATAATTGAAATAATCAATAAGATGAATAATTTAAATTGTTTAATTGAGAAAAAAAAAAAATTATTTGGAAAAATGTATAAAAAGTTCTTTTTTAAAGTTCTGTGCGTCACTTATAATTTGATTGTCCTGCGGGAGTCGATTCCAAAGACGAATTGCATTAATGAAAAATTGCCAAGTTGATATTAAACTGTGGTGTCTGAATAATATAATTTGTTTTCCTCTATTCGATCTACACAAGGTAAGGCGGTTATACAAATGTTGTGGTTGTTGGGTAAAAACGATTTTGTGCATAAATATCAGTACTCTAGTTTTAAGTAGATCTTCAAACTGAATACCATATAATTTAGTCGTGAAAGATGAAATCGAATCAAATCTTTTCACACCATAAACATAACGTATAACACCATTAAACACTGACTCAAGTTTTTGCTGGCTTCTATAATCACATTTGGCAAATAACTCGCATCCATACATCAGAATAGGCATTAAGTAGGTTTTAGCTAAAAGTGTTCTTATTTTAACAGGTGTGCAATACTGTGTGGACCAGAGTGTTCTCAGCATAGAGTTCGTACGACCACAGGCATAATTAATATGGTTAGACCATGATAAGTTTCTATTAAAAATAATACCAAGATTTTTTGCTGAATTAACTCTTTCTATACGATTATCATTTAGATATAAAGAAGGTATATTGTCGTTGACTGAAGAATTTCTTTTTTCAATAACAAGGTATTTTGATTTTTTAGGGTTGATACTTAAACCATTTGCGGTAGCCCATACATATATGCGTTGCAAATCATCATTTAATGTTACAACACATTGTTCAATCTCAGACAAATTACAACTGGTGTAGATTTGAACATCATCAGCATACAATCTTGCCTTACAGTGATGTAATTGATTGGGAAGATCGTTTGCATAAAGCGAGAATAATAGAGGACCAACGATTGACCCTTGCGGTACACCTCTAATCACAGGTAATAAAGTTGATTTTTTATTACCACTTTCAACATACTGAAGCCTGCCAGTGAGGTATGTTGATATCAACTGTGTAGCGGTTGTAGAGAACTTGAACATGTTACGAAGTTTGAAACAGAGAAGATTATGATCGACTGTATCGAAAGCTTTCGAATGATCTAAGAGTACTAGAAAATTTGTTTTGCGTTTATCTAATTCACATCTTATATCTTCAGCAACGTCTACGAGTGCAGTTATGCAGCTGTGTTTTTTGCGAAATCCTGATTGTTGGTCAGTTAAAAGATTTTGATCTCTTACGAAAATAGTCATCTGGTTATGAATGATTCTCTCAAATAATTTAGACATAAAGGGCAAGATAGCGATTGGTCTAAAATCTGATTTGGTTTTGGGAATTGGTATAATTTTAGATTTTTTCCAGTTAGTCGGATAGCAACTAGTGGTAATTACCGTGTTGAAAATGTGAGTCACGAAAGGCAATATATTTGGAAGAAGAATTTTGAAAAATCTTGGATGAATTCCGTCCACTCCAACAGCATTTGATTTTATTGACATACAGCTAGTTATGATATCGAAATTATCAACACAATCAAAAGAAAAATTGTGATTATTATCACGATTGTATTGGTTATTGTTGTAAAAACTAATATCGGCTTCTACCATAGGAATGTTTACGAATTTTTCATTTATAGCATGTGGATCAACAGGAATAGTCTCATTATTATCGGACTTGCCGATACCGATTTCCCTTATTGTCTTCCATGTTTTTTTTGAACCCAGAGCCGAGGAAAATTTTTCCGCATAAAATTTAGATTTTTCATATTTTATGATTTTATGTACTTCTCTTCTTGCGGCACAGTATTCGACATGCAACTCTGTGGTTTTAAACCGCTTCCAACGTGAAAATGCAAAGTCTCGCTTGTTTATAGCCTCTTTAATTTTAGATGAGAACCAAGGTTTTTTTGTGTGGCCTATAATTTTAGTTTTTTCTGGGACAGATTGGTTAAACAAAAGTAATATGTTGTATTCAAGAAAAGCTAATTGATCTTCCGCAGAAATCATATAATATATTGCATTCCAGTTAATTTTTCGAAATTCTTCTTCCAGCGTGCCGTAGTTAATGTGTTCGAAATCTCTATAGGTAATCGAGTGGGGTGGAATTTGCAGGTGAAAATTATAGGTCATGAATAATAAATCATGTTTTGAGAAACAAGGTGTAGAAAGTTGATCATATAACAAAATATTTCTCTCATTACTAACAAAAATAAGATCTATTAAAGTGCTGGTTGATGAAGTAAAGTGTGTAGGATTAGTTTTGTTTACTGAAAAGAGTCCCAGCGGAGACATACTATTGAGAAGGCTGCAATCAGCTAAGAGATTCCAGTTAAAATCACCAGCAAGGATGACGTCATCATATATGACTGCAAGATTTTCCAAGACTTCAAGAAAATTCTTCATTTGTATTCTCTTATTAGGCCTGTACAGACTTCCTACTAGTAATTTCCTTCCTTCAGATTTAACTTCTATAAATACGTATTCTACCAAATTATCTTCATGATCATCATCCTCAGTATCAGTATTATTAATAACATTGTTTTCATCTTCGTCATTAGAGCTGCATTTAATCTGGTATGATATCCCCTTTCTAATATAAATAGCGACACCACCAGCGTGCCGATCCCTATCAACCCTTATTAAATTATATCCACTAAGTGAAACTGACAAACTTAAGATACTTGAATGAAACCAAGTTTCGGAAACGCATATTATGTCCATATTCGAATTTTCAAAAATGAATCGGAATTCCTCTATTTTTGGTGCCAAACTTTGAGCATTTATATGACATATCTTCAAACCGATCTTTTGTTTAGATAGAATTCTGATCATATTTGCTGCACCGTATTTGGATCTATCCCTTGTATTACCTAAGTTGTGCATTTATATACACAAACAAAAGTATAAAAGTAACGCACAAGTTGAAAAAAGAACTTATAATTTTAATAGAAAAAACAATTATTTTAAAATCATAAATAAAACAAATTAGATATAATATCACAAAATGAATAAAAAAATTAGCTAGAAATGTGAAAAATAAATATTTAAATAAAAAAAATAAATTATAGTAGCTGGTATTCATTATTAACATATTTGTATCAAGTGGCTTTGGCACGATGGGTAGAGTGTCTGGCCAGAATGTAGTTGATTGCGGGATCGATTCCCCAAAATTTTATTAAAAAATTTTAAAAAAATATTTCAATAGAAAATTGTATAAAATAACCTACGAAATCATTAATTTTTAATGTTTTGGTAGGTTATTTTTTGGAATTTGTTGGTAAAAATAACAGAACTATCATTAATTTTTAATGTTTTCGTAGGTTATTTTTTTCGAATTTGTTGGTAAAAAAGAATGAAAAAACCGTAATTTTTTAATGTTTAGTGTTATTTATTTTAGAAAATTTTGCCAACAGTAAAAAATAAATGTTGATGTTTTTAAAACAAATGAATAATTACTGGGATGGTTTTCAATTGTTTATTCACTGGTTTTAAGTGTGTTTTTCTTTTGTTTTTGCCTACAAAATATTTTGAGTGTAGTATCCCAGTAACTTTGATGTTATTATAAAGCTTTCTTTGATTACCACTCCAACCTTATGTTGCGCCTTATGTTGGCGTCTTTTGCTGCTCTCGTGATACGATCATAGTGATTCCCTGAGGAATTGTAATTCGGTTCTAAGACACCGATAAGGAAATGGCTTCAAAACTCTTCAAATTCCAAAAAGGACATGGCAATATAATCGATTATTTCAAAATAAAATCAAACCCTTACAAGTAGTGTAAAAGTAATTAATAGACATGCATTTATGAAAATAAAGTTTGGATCAAGTATTTAGGTAAGGTGCTAATAAACAAAAGGTTCCAGGTTTAAATTTAGTTGAATGAAATTGAAAACTACATACGAAGTTTTTTTTATTTTTACATGATCTACATCAGATATTTCCTCAAAGAAGACTTTAGGGAAATGTCATCACCCCTGACAACTGCTGATTGTGATTGAGGACATTTTGAAATTTTATATAAAACTGTCCTCAGTTTGGTATATAAAGATGTCTAGGAGATGTCAGGTGTGACTCTGACAGATCAGCAGGCCGTCATCAGGGATAGTTAAAATGGGATATTTTAAAATAATAATAACAATAATAATAATTTTGGTCCCATGATCAAGAATTTTTTATTCTTTCTATTTAATTGCTTATTTTTAATAATTTGAAACTAGCCACATATTGGTAACAATGACCGTTGTACACAGAAAAAAATATGGAGGAAATAAATTTGAGTAATCACTTTTTTAAATTTAAAAACAAAATTTGAGTAATTTTTTAATTGGCGCAATTAAAAATTTATTTAAAAACTTTAAAAACAATTTAAGTAAATAATTTAATAAAAATTTAATATTTTTTTTTTTTATTTTTTTTAACTCTCCTAGTTTTTTGTGTATGTATATGAAAGTTTGTAATCGTCTTTATAAAATTTTCCTATGTTTTTTGAGACATAAATAGGTTTGGTTTGAGACATAAATATGTTTGGTGAAGTTTTTTGTTATTTTTTTTTTGTAAAAAATTTAAAACTTTTTTAAACTTAAAAAAATGGAAATGATTTACTACTTTGTAGTAAATCGTTTTTATTTTTTGTTGGTTATTGACAATCGTTGCCTTACTAGTATAGTACACTTCTTCGTCTTTCTAATTCACATTGTGGATAGAGGCGAATATGTATTAATACTTTAGTTTTTGCACAAACGATTTGTCATTAGACTCGTTTGCTACTTTGTAGTAAATCGTTTCTATTTTTTGCTAAATAATCTTGGCAATGGAATTTGACAAATTCCGAAACACGTGTCGATTAAGTCTTGCAAAAATGACCAACACAAATAAATTTAAAACAAAAAAATAATTTTCTTGAAAATTAGGCTATGAGAATATTATGGTTTTAATTAGTAAAGAAAATAATGACCTCAAGCCAGAATAAACATCCTCAAAATATAAAAAAAATAAATAGATAAATTTTGATAATTTTTAATTGTGTCAATTAAAAATTTACTCAAATTTTTATTCAAACATTTAATAAATGTTTATTAAAAATTTACTCAATACTATTAAATCGTTTACTGGTGCAAAATTGAGTAATTTTTTACTCAATAGTATTAAAAATTTACTCAAATATTTTTTTATTTTTTTCTGTGTAGCGAAATAGACCAAGGGTTCTGGTGGTTATCGAACCCACGACCCCTACGTTTAAATGCTAGCACGCTACAAACAAACCTACAGGGGCCCCTTTAAAATATTAAATAATGACGTGTTCTTTCGGGCTCGTTCTTTGACTTGTTTTAAATGTTAGAACTCTGACCACGGGACGATAATAGGGTTCACTACTTCCACTTCCTTCATTGCCAGCATCTCTGCCTGGTAAACACTGCAATAATCTGACAATCTTCGAGCCAGGCTCAATCCAAGCTCTTCCGAATAGAATCCGAAGCCCACTTGTTTGTATAGTTTCGATCCATTTGTTCACAAATTTATAAAAGCTCCACTAGCCGGAATGTCCCTCATCCAAAAATTCCTGGAAAGTATCATAGTGGTAAAGTTGCGCACAGAAAGGCTCATAGACGGAGCATAGTCCACATTTTGTGGTCTTGTTATCTATTTCAAGATCACGTTTATTTTCCATTTGGTGAAGAATTTGTGTGCTGATGTAAGTGCTCCCAGCATACGTTTAACAATTGCAATAGAGGCCTTACTGTGGGTTACAAATGCGCTATCATCGGCATAAAAAGCTACATCATTTTCTTTGGGAGATTTAAAATCAGATATATGTATATTAGACCACCCAAAAAATGTATGGGATTTGCAAAAGTGTTTTTTTTTTCGCTCCACCGGCAGTTTCTGGTAGATTGGCCATAAAAAATAATATCTGTGCAAGAACTGGATCTCTCGGTTGCAAACAGGCCAGTCGATTTTAACGTTTGACCCTAAAAGTGACCTAAAAACACTACTAAGCTTTTAAGCGCCATAACTCTTTAAATTTACGTTTTTTCAAAAAACACTACATAAGTGAGATTTTGCAGAATAAGAAAGGAAACATTTTGTTCATACAAATTTTTAGCGTAAATCTAACACATCGCGGTGTTTTTGGCGGTTAAAGTAAAAATTTATGCGAAGACTTCATTTAAAACGACCCTCGTTAAAATTTTGGACGGAAATCAAAATAATCGGTTACCATTATTTTGTACACTAAGATATGTAGTTTCCATAAACCAATTGCATTTAGAATTTATATGGGTAATTCCATGAAAGAAGAGCCCAAAGCTGACTTTGAATTTTTGGTTTTCTAAAAGTTTGTACAAATTTGTGTTACTACTTTATTTTAAACGACCCTCGTTAAAATTTCAACATAAACAATTGTTTTTTAATATTCAACATTCATGTTAAAAGTTACAAATTATGAAAACAAGTATAAAGATTAATTAATTAACTCACAACAAATATTGGTATAAGCAGAGAGAACTAAAGATAAGAGACTGCAAATCGCAAAAACACACTTATACTCCTCTCTTAAATTTCGTGTGAATTGTCGGGATGCGTTCATTTGCTCTCTTAATGTCCAAAAACATAATGATTTTAAGTTTGTTTTTATTTATAATTAATCAGTTTAGGCTCAATAGCATATAAACCACAAATTAAATTTATTTAAAATCATTTAAATGCGTTTTTTTAAAGAAACCAAACACCAAAAAGGGGAAATTTCAATCCAATTCTTCTTTCAATTGTTGTTCATTTAATCCTATCCCGACTATTTTTTTGTATAAGTCAGAGTTGCCGACCCCCTGGTATAAGACATAGAAATGGACAACTTACGGTGCTCTGGGGAAGATTTGAATAAAATTTTGGGGTTACTCAAATTTTCAAGCGGGTTATGTTTTTAGACGATAAAAGAAAGAGAATGTGCCAAAAAAGAAAAAAAGTACGAGTCGGTTTTTTGGGCGGCCAAAAAAAAGAATTACAAAAAAACAAAAAAGAATTTATTCTTTTAAATGCCTTAATTTTTTTATGCAAATGTAAATTCATCACATAATTACTTATCAGTGAGATACTAAAATATATGTGACAAATTTTTCCGGATATGAGACTCAAAAGAATAATTTTATTATCAAGTGATACTAAATAAAATATGTCCTTGTAAATTATTTAAAAATGTAAGTTTCTTAAAGTTCTTGCCGATAAGTGAATATGTTATGAGTTTATATCTGTATAAAAAAATTTTAATGCATTTGAAAGAATAAATTGTTTTTAGTTTTTTTGTAATTCTTTTTTTTTTTTGCAGACAAAAAAATGCCTAGTACTTTTTTTTTTTTGTTCATTTTCTTTCTTTTATCATCTAAAAATATAATGTGCTTAAAAATTGGAGTAGCACCCAAATTTAATTAAAATCTTCCACAGGGAACCGTGAACTGAAAATGCATATTTTTAAAAGAATTTATCTAGGAAATATTTTCGTTTGGAAAATTTTCATTTAATTATTTAATGAAATTTTGTTTACTAAAGTTGCTCAAAGGGAGATCTTTGTAGTATTGTTCCATTGAATGGAGAATAAATTGTCTTTGCTCCTCCTGATGCGTTAATACAGCATTAAATCGAGTAGTATACTAATGTTATTTTTATTTAAAAAACTTTAAATTTTTTAAGTGTTTTTATTTAAATTTAGACCACTCGTAAGCTCGTGTAAATAAATTTTAACGAGGGTTGTTTAAATCGGAGTATTTACACAAATTTGTAACAAAAATTTTGAAAATCTAAACTTCAAAGTCAGCTTTGGGCTCTTTTTTCATGGAATTACCTATATAAATTCCAAATGTAATTGGTTTATGGAAACTACATATATTAGTGTACAAAATAATGGAAACCGATTATTTCAGTTTCCGTCCAAAATTTTAACGAGGGTCGTTTTAAATGAAGTCTTCACATAAATTTTTACTTTAACCGCCAAAACTACCACGAAGTGTTAGATTTACGCGAAAAACGTGTATGAAGAAAATGTTTGCTTTCTTATTCTGCAAAATCTCACTTATGTAGTGGTTTTTGATAAAACGTAAATTTAAAAAGTTATGGCGCTTAAAAGCTTAGTAGTGCTTTTAGGTCACTTTTAGGGTCAAACGTTAAAATCGACTGGCCTGTATGCAACCGAGAGATCCAGTTCTTGCACAGATATTATTTTTTATGGCCAATCTACCAGAAACTGCCGGTGGAGCGAAAAAAAAAAATACTTTTGCAAATTTGGGTGGTCTAATGTATATAAAGCTGAATTCGAAATGACGGAGTGCTCAGTGCCAGATAGTAGGTTTTGTTCCTTTCTCTCTCGCACTTACACAGTTTTTGTATGATGTTATCTCTATTTTAAGAGATAGTACTCTGTAGTACACAGTACTCCGACACTGTGTCGGAGCCTTAACGATTGTAAAAGGGGTGATAGCACGGGTCCCTGTGGGACACCAGAAGGAACAGCGGTAGACTGATCACATTCGATATCTTCAAGGAAGCTCCTATTACTGAGAAAGCTCATAATTAGTTTAACAACATATAAAGGTTTATTTTATGAAGTTTATAAAAAAGTCCTGCATGCCAGATCGAGTCGAAAGCTTTTTCTATATCTAAGAACAGAACACCTGTTGATTGTCTCTTTCTCTTGTTAAAGTTAATCATGTTAACAACTCGTTTGATTTAATCTATTGTAGAGTGTTGAGCTCTAATACCATATTGGCATTCACATTTGTTGCTTTTCCATTGCAATGTGCTATTTTGTCAAATTGCCGTTGTTGCCTCCCACTACCAACCCTATACGTGCAATGGTATTACGTGAAGGGGAATTTCTAATGCAGCCGTAGGAGTAGTACTAAGAGTTTCAATGATATACATCGACGATTTTCTATTTACCTTCGTGATAATAACAGAGTTTCCTTTTGTCTCTAAAGCAGGTCACCAGACAGCAGAATTTGATGCGCCACTACCGCCAGTGAACGACTCTAGGGTGGACAAGTACTGCTTAGAAGAAACGTAAGCCATGCACTTATTCGCCGAATTTTTAGTTTTTACACCATATGTCGAAACTGCGTGATAACCATCAACGCAACGTCTAAACCCAGCAAAAATTGGCATTACTAGTAATGGGTTTTGTAATCCGAATCAGATGTTAATCAGTAGTTACTTATAGAATGAAACACTAATTATTTTAACAAGGGCGTGAGACAAAAATAAGTAGTGAAGAGTATGGAGATAAATAAGTAGTTACTAACTCGGATTACTAATAAGGAGTAAAAACCCATTACCAATAAGCAGTAAAATAAGTAGTTAATTAAAACATTTTAAATTTTACTTGTTTTTATTAAAACTTAAAAATTGCGTAATTTTTATTAAGTTTTTAATTAATTTTTAAGTTAATTGAATTGTAAAGGTTAAAAACTGCAGTGCAAGGAGATATTATTACTTAGAAGTGCTTTTATAACATATTACTAAAAAGTAGTTACTTTTAGGCTTAAAATAATGTTAATGGTAATGGGTACTCATTATAAATAATGTACTTTGTAATGATTACTTTTCACAACTCATCACTCAAATGCGACCCACTAAACTTTTTATATTAGCCTATGTAGACGATGTGGACCTTTAAGCTGATTCAGCTGAAAATCTTCAAGACAATTCAGATATACCTACATCTAAGATTAATAGAAGAAGGCTTATACTTAACGTGAATAAGACTGAAACCAAGGTAATAACACGAGAAAAGAGCCACAGCATACACATCGGAAATTCTTGAGCAAGAAATGGGCGCAATAATTAGTGATTATTCCCTGAATAAGAACTTTATAAACAACTCGAAGTATAGGTTAGGTTGGCGGTGCCAGATGGGCACTCCGCATAGACCAATTGGTCTATAGCGATACCACAAAACTTTTTCCGCTTATCGATGTAAACAAAATACATTGACCTTCATTGCGAATTGTTTCAAGCTCTTCAGTTCTATCCTCGTAATTTCCTCCAAAGTCTCGAACTGTGAACTTCCTATAATTGATAGTCGAGTTCGTGCCAAAGCCGGGCAGTGACACAGGATGTGTTCAATGGTCTCCTCGACGTCTGGTGTCTCGCACCTTTTACAGCTTGTGTCCGTAATAAGATTTATGTTCTTGGCATGTTTTCCGACAAGACGGTGTCCCGTTATTAAACCTGTCAACATACGACATTCTATTCTCGTAAGTGTAAGTAAGAATTTAGTTCTTCCTAAATCATAGCGTGGCCATAAAATTCTGCTTATACGACTTGTCCCAAGTTCCTTCCATCTTCGATTTGCTTTGGCGACAGTAAGGATATTTCGTTTTGGTTTGTAATGCTGGAGTGGCGGTGAAAGCATTATGGTGGTACCTATGCCATCTGCTCCAAGTTTCTCGAAGTATCAAAGAAGACAAAATTAGCGGTTTATAACTCGCCGTTCATCACAACACTACTTACGCCTGTGAGTCGTGGTCTCATACGAAGTCTAGAAGAAGTCGTAGAGTGGCTGGTAAAATCCCAAGAGATAAAGACATATGGTATGGTCACATGATAAGAATGCCTGATTCCAGAATTCCCAAACAAGTTTTCGAACGATGCTAATTGGAACCCGTCCAAGAGGGAGAAGAGAATAAGCTGGTCAGACTCTATTAAGAAAAAATGATATACACCCAAAAAAAACGTGGGTAATCAATACTAAAAATTTTACTAATGAATTAATTTTTTAGTCCAAAATGATCTAGTGCAGGCGTTGGTAATCAATACTAAAATTTTTTACTAATATTATTCAAAACCAGTAAAAATTACTAATTTTAGTACTTTGAAGATACTAAAAAACTACCGTACTACTGGTAATTAGCAACTTATTAGTAGATTTTGGTACCAAATCACTTACTAATATTTTTACTGCAGAATTATTTTGAGTGTAGATTTTTCGAGAGCAATGGTATACATCCCGGAACATTTGTAGCTGCAGCTTAAGATCGAAGCAATTGGCGATCCCTTTGTCTTACGTCTACTCTGTAAGCTTGAAGATGTCAGGAATAAGTAAGACTTTATGGATTAAGCCCCATAATTTTCCAATGGCCCTATTACAGGAATATAAAGCAATACTTTTCGCATCCGTTCCTCGATGTAACGCTTGTATCTAGAGTATCTAGAAATACTTGACGATACTTTTCTCCATCTGAGAAGGCAATCCAGAGAAATAGGATCAAAAGCAGGATTTTTAGTTTCTCGTAAGAAAAAGGAATTTATTTTTACAAGAGCTAATTCAAAAACGATTTTATTCCTAGAAGTTCTGTTATGATATGATACTATAATACTTATTTATACAATGGCGGGATATATATAATGGTGGTTGGTTGGAAAAATTTTAAGCTTTCACAATTATTATCATGTCTTTGTTGGTGTTGTTGATGACGAAAATGATGCTGCTGCTGTTGTTGGTGATGATGGTGGTTTAGAAATTGTATATAATATCCTAAGATGAAAACGACAAGAAAAGTAAAAAAAAAAAAAACGTGTAAGTAAAGTAGTAATTCATGTGACACAAGACAGTTAAGAGAGGATACAGATACTAACTACTTTGCGCTGAAAGTTATTTTTCATGTTAGTTTGTATGTATGAGTGTTAAAGACGCAGTATTTATGTTTTTAAATACTTTACTCTAGGGTAGGATGAACAGATGAGTGAATGGAATGTATGTTCATGTATGTATGTTTTAATATATTACTAACTCCAAAATATTCAGCTTTGGCACAAAAAAAATTATGACGGAAATGTTGTCTTTCAAAATTTTGTGGTTATCATCATCACAAGAAAGAAGATGGTGATGATGAAGCCACAGTTGCCTTAACACCAACCATTTTATTTTTTTTTTGGTTGTTCCGTTTAATGTCTTCAAGTATGAAAGATTTACCATTCAGTTTGAGTTTTTTTTTTCGTCTATTTCATTTAAAGAGATCTAGATTTTTGTATAGAATTTTGTTAACTACCCAAATAAAAATGATTAATGATAGATTTTTATAGACTTTTCAAACTCAAACGGAGACAAGAAAATGAAATTTTTTTTTTTCTTGTCTATAAATGGTAATAAATTTCTTTAAATAACGCCATTTTTGTTTGGTTATAAAATTGTTTTATTTTTTTGAGTTATTATTTAAGATTTATGTTGGTAATTTATATATTTTGGTATATTTTAAGGTCTCGTATTTGATTTCATTATAATACTTACTAGAAAATTGTTTATGAAATTTTTATTAAAACTAGTGCCTACGGTCATTACCGTAAAACCGGGAATACCGGTATTCCCGGTTCTCGGTATTCCCGGGAAATGGTACCGGTTTCCCGGTTCTTATATTATTCCCGGTATTCCCGGGAATACCGGTATTCCCGGTTCCGGTTCTGACGGTATTACCGGTATTCCCGGGACTACCGGTATGTATATTTTGTAAAATTTTGTTCGACTAACATTTTTCCTTCGCTTTTACAAAAAAAAAATACAAACATGTGAAAAACACCATTTCATTTATTTTTTTATGAATTTAAGAAAAAAATAGTTTCATGATTTTTAAATAATTTTACAAACACATCTAAATGTTTCTGAAATACTGATTAAATGGTGTAATTTAAATATTCTATGGTATAGTACTTTTTTGTTTCTTGAGAACCGGTACCAGTATCAGAACCGGGAATACCGGTATTCCCGGGAATATATATAGAACCGGGAAACCGGTACCAGAACCGGGAATACCGGTATTCCCGGGAATACCGAGAACCGGGAAATGGGGGGCACTAATTAAAACTGTTACACAGCCTCAATCAACATTTATTATACCCATTGATTTAATGTCTCTACATGTAGGGTAGAGAGGGCACATTCGCCATCCCCACTTATCTCTTAAACTAACAAGGGAAGTATCTCAACCCTTATGAACCGATTTCCATTAAATTTAAAATAAATATAAAAGAGACAATTGTAAGGTTGGGGTGTCTCGGCTTATCGGCCATATCGGGAATTTAGGGGTTCTAACAGTAGTTCAAAATATGGCTAAAATTTGGACTTTTCAGCCATTTCATTTTAAGAAACTATATGATGTTTCCATGGGAGAAGAACGGATTTTTTTAATGCCTATCCAACGGTATCATAACCTTGAAAAAAATCGGCTTCGTTAAATATTTTTTTTTTATGAAAATGTGTAAATTTTGTGGTATACTTATTTGAAGACATTAATCTCCATAATATCCATAAAAATACGAAATAATATTTATTAAATTTAATTCGATACGTATTTTTGCTCTTGACGATATTCCTGTTAGTCCGGGAGTCATCAAAATTTCCCCGAAGTTCCACATTGTTTCATAAGAGGACAACCAAATTTTTAAACGCTGATATGGTCGATAAGCCAAGACACCCCAACCTTAAAATTGTCACCTTTATATGTATTTTAAGTTTCAGTCAAATCGGTTCATAAGGGTTGTGATACTTCCCTTGTCAGATTTATAATATTACTACACTCCAAAAAAAAAAAAAACTGGTAAAACGCCTGGTAAAATGCCTGGTAAAATGCCTTGTAGTCCCGTTCTACCAATATTTAACAATTTTCTTTGTTTTTTAACAAAAAATCTTGTGCTTTGCTTAAACGAGAACTACAGTTTTATTGGTAATTTTACAATTTTTTTTTTCGTAATTGTATTCTACCATTTTGAAAGGTTATTTTACAAAAAAAAAAAACTGTAATTTTACAACAAAGTTTTTGTTACGAGGATTCTAGTTGATTTACAAAAAAAAAAATTATTATACAAAAATTATGTTATACAAGGATTTATGTTGTTTAACAAAAAAAAAGATTTTTTTTTAATTTTGTAAATTTTCTATTTATTTAAAAAAAAATTTCCAAGTCCCGGACAATTTTTTTTTATTGAAAAATATTTAAAAAAAACAGTTGACAAATTTTTCAAATATTTATTACGAGGATTCTAGTTAATTTCTAAAACAAACAGTTATTTTACAAAAATGATTTTATTACGAGGATTTATGTTGTTTAACAAAAAAGTTTTTTTTGTAAATTTGCCATTTTGGTTGTTAAATTTACCATTTTTTTAAACATATTTACCATTTTTTGTTGAAAGTTAACCATTTTTTCTTTATTTTTCCGGTTTTAAAACAATAATTTTACCAATAAAATTGGTTATTTTACCAATTTTTGGTAAAATAACCATTTAAAATTACGAGGAAATCCTCGTAATTTTACGAGAATTTTACCGACCTCCTATTTTACGAGAAAAGCCTTATTTTTTTATAAATGTTGAGGTTCAAAAACTATTGGGGGTCGGTCATACATTTGACTCCCCTAGGAGCACTCTTGTGACAGTTAGAGCGGTGGGAGCAAATTTTATAGAAATGTTATTTTGTATGGGAGTCCCAATAGGGAGTAGAAAAAGGGTCAAGGTAGGTATGTTCCGAAAAAATGATGTGGGGTAAAAATTAATAGAGGTCGGTCTTACTTTTGACCACTCTATAGAAGCTGTAGGAGCTGTAGGAGCTGATTTTATAAAATAAATTAATAAAAAAATTAAAGAATCGTATGGTGACCGTCTTAAGGGTTAGATATAGAGTGTGGGTATGTTCTTAGAAGATGTTGGGATGAACAAAATATTAAGAGTCGATTATAAATTTGAATCCGCTAGGGGGGCTTTAAAGGCAGCTGTAGGAGAAGTTTTACAAAAATGTAATCTTTGTATGGGAGCCCCCTTAAGGAGTGGGGATAGAGCTTAGGTATATTTGGAAGACATTTTAGTAGCAAAAAACTAATGGGGGTTGGTCTTGCATTTAATCCCACTCAGTGTTGCCACAAATTACACAAAATTTTTTATTTTGTCATTCCATTTGTAACCCCTGGTCTACACCTGATTTTTATTGGTGGCAATAACGTATGCAAAATAAACAAAAAAACGCTTTGCGTCTATTTTGATGAATTCCAAACAAAGATGGCGTACGATTTTGATATTTAATTGCCAGTAATAGTTGCTCAGAACAATTGCCAAGCAATTATTGCTATAAAAATTTTGACGTTATATCAGTTGTGGTCCCCATACAATTTTTTTTATTTTTTGTAAATTTGTTTTATTTAATCTGCTTCTACCGGTCCAATGGTGCGTCCGAGAGGGGTCATTAGTGAGACCGACCCCCATTTATTTTTACCCTACAACATTTTTTCAAAACATACCTACGCCCTATCTCCACTCCCTATCTCCACTCCCAATAAATGAAACAATTTTCAGTCCGCCTCCTTTTGTAGGCGTGGACACAAAAATAATTTTAATAATGACAAAATGGTTTTAATATTGATATAATTGTAATAATTAAGTTCAAAAATCATTATAAAATAACTTGCCAACATTTGAACAGTTCATGCGAATAAGGAAGAAAAGACCATTTGTATAATTTTACAAATGTCGATAAAAAGGCCGGAAACGGTTTAAAACTTATATTTTGTGAACTTTTTGCTTTAATGGATTAGTGCATTATGCAAAAGTGTTGGAAAAAATATTAGTTTTTAGACGTTTCCTGCGTTTTTATCGTCATATGAATAGTTCATGCGAATAAGGACGAATAGACCACTTTTTCGCAAACACGTTTTTTGCATAAATGCATTTTATTAGCAGAGCCCTACAATTCTATGCAGAAATTTTGGGGAAATTTTGACTTTTAAGGCTAAAAAAATTACTTTGAAAGTGCAATAATTCGTATATTTTTATATTTTTGTTTAAATTGGGAGTGAACTATCGCACAATTTTGATTAAATACAACACAAAAACATACAAAAATTTTACTTTCGGTAACAATGTGTTAAAAGAACATTACGAGGAATAAACCACACTTATTATATTGGCAAAAAATTTTACCGTTCTTGAGTTATAAGACTTTAAAGTGTGGAAAGCAAAAAGGGCGAATATCCATCCTTAAAAAAATATTATATAAAAATTATTTAGCTGCGAGTTTAAAATTGATATTAGCTAAAATTTGAAATTGTACACAAAAAAACGATCTTAGCACATACAAACTTTTAGTGTTAATACTGCATCCAATGTCAGGAATAAAAAACAAAATTTTTTTCATGTCCTTTTATGTTACGTCGTAATATGCAGTCAAGGGTTAATATTATAATTCCTAAAAATGTATTTAGTGTCATAAAGAATTACTACTGCATCAAATGGCAGGAATATTAAAAAAAAATTAACAAAAAAAAAATTTTTTTGCATGTCCTGGCAATCCTTAAAAAGTGTATCCTTGAAGTCCTTAAAGTGTTACAAACAAATACCAACCATAGTTCGTGAAGTATTGCAAGTCTCATGAAAATGTAGTCAAAATCTGCTACAAAGTAACACATTTTTATTCAAATTTCAATACATTTTTTTGGATATTCGCCCTTTTTCCATTTAAGCAAAAAATTTAAGTCCAATTTTTGGCAATTTCTCTTTCGAATACCTTACTAAAATTTTGTATATAGGTAGATGTGACCTAAATCTTTAAGCTAATACCAAAAAGTTGACAAAAATATTATTTTTTAATCGTTTCCTGCGTTTTTATTGTCCCCTGTAAAATTCTACAAATGGTCTATTCGTCTTTATTCGCATGAACTATTCATATGTAAAATTATACAAATGGTCTATTCGTCCTTATTCGCATGAACTGTTCATTTATAGCGTGGGGAAAAGTGTCCCCCAATATGGGGATATTAAAACATATTGAATAACAATTTTCAGATTTGGGGGTAAAGATTCTCCACCCGAGTAAAAATAAACATATAAAACAATATATAACTTGATGCAAACATAATAAATCCTATATGATTATACATCGCGTGAGATATTTTCTAAATTTTTAAATGCAGTCATATGTAGTTATATATAAGTTAATCATGATTCGGATTAAAAGGTGTACGGTTGATATAATTATATAAAATTATATGAGGGTCAATACAAAATTTGATTTTCTGTATAATTTAACATAAAATTATATATAGCTTATTCTGTTCCATTTAAAACTTTATATGTTTCCAATTAAAGGTGGGTAAGTTGCTCGGTTTTCACGTGAAAATCTGTCAAACTCCATATAAAAAAAACATAAATTTCACACTAGCTTTACAAAAGCGTAAAAATTAGGGATGTCGCGAATATTCGTCGCTATTCGGTATTCGGCATGTTTTTTGAATATTCGGTTAAATAAATATTCGGTAACAGTTTGCCGAATATTCGGCAAAATTTAAATTTGTTAAAAAAGCACTTTATTTAAGTTTGACTCTTTTTTTGTAGTCATTTTAGTTTGTTTTTTGTACAAAAAAACCTGCCCAGCAAAAACTTGGTAATGACACATCATTACCATTCGAATTACTTAGTAATGACAAAAAACTACCTTTATCATTATTTTGAAATGTAAAATAAGGACTTATTAATAATGACTTACATAAGTCATTATAATAAAATAAACAAATTTCAGAACTAGATTTTCACTTTTTGACTCACTGTACATTATTTTGATTAAAAATAAAATAAAATTAAATATTTTTTTATTTTTTAAAATTTTTTTTTTAAATAATTTTTTCATTACCTATAAGTATATATGTAATTAGTTATTAATACTGGTTTGATAATCATTACATTTGGCACATTTGCTTGTAAATGTAATGGGAAACGTAATTCGAATTGGAAGTAGTTATAGCTTTTGAATTTCCCATTACACATTTCATTACTTGGTAATGCAAGTTTTTGCTGGGTGAGCACTTGATTCAAATTCGAATTGTTAAGGCAACAGAAAAAATAGTGTCAACAAAAGCGTTGTTATTTTTGAGTCTGGTACTTTTTTTCAATTTTTTACATAGATAAAATACAAGCGTATGAATAATCAAACTATTCGGCAATATTCGTATTCGGTTCAAGCCGAATACCGAATAGTAAATATTCGGTAAAATGCCGAATACACTATTCGCGACATCCCTAGTAAAAATTTCGCTGAAGAGGTATTCTGTTCACTGGTGAAAAACCGGCAAAATAACCCGGTATATGTTGCATCAATACGCAACAACACTATAAGCAACATTTTTTTAAATTGTACAGACCATTTAAAAAGCGGTGAAATTTAACATTCAGAAATAAAATGAAGTAATTATAAGTGTTTGGCACTGTAAACATTAATTATATCACATAAATAGACAAAAATTATCAACAAAATTTTAATTGAAGGTATTTTATGTATGCTGATCGCAAAACATAACCAAACATATGACTGTCAAATTTTCACTACAAATTAATTGATGTTTCGAAACATTTTTTTTCACCGGTGAACAACTTACTTAGCTTAACCAAAAATTTTCTAAGTTTTTAAGGCAAAGTATAAGAAACTTTTTAAAATGTTCCTAAACATTTCCTTGTTAGGGTTATGTATATCACCTATCTGGTTCGAAGCGTAACCAAACATTTTTTTGTTTTAGAAAATTATGTTTGGTGAATGTATCGTTGACCTGTGGTGTATTTCAACCCAAACAAAAAAACACCAGGATTTTATATGTTTTTATGCAATTAGATCTAATTAGATCCACTAATATATGGCAATGTCTGGCCAAAACTCGGATGAAATCAAATTATATTTTATACAAGTTGATCTTTTTTAATGCAAAAACATCCACCATTATTCGGATATAAATATATATTGGGTTACATATCATTTTATATTGCATCATATAAAAATTTTTACTCGGGCCAGAACAATTTTAAATTTAAAAAATTTTACAGCGTTTTTCGACATCTAAGTCATGAAAAAAAATAAGGCTTTAATGGTCCAAATATGCACGTTCATCATTTTTTATCTTGTATTTGGTAATAAAAATTTTTAAAGTCGATGTTGTCAATTATTTTTTTAGACAAAAATGTCGATAAAATGATAAAAAAAAAGTTTGACCTTTATTGAGGTAAAATTGCACAGAAATTACACAAAAAATATCATTATCCAAAAATTATCCAAGAATTTTGAAATTGTCCCACTTTTGGATAATTATCCAGAAAGTGGCAACACTGATCCCACTAGAGTCAATTGCGGGGTGGTTGCGGGGCATTTTTGCCAAATATACGAGTACTTTAGCGATAGCACCAACTCTGATTAAGCTGTTGGGCAAAAACTGATGACACCATATTTTGAAGGTCCCCTGCTTTTTGAATCTTTATAGGCCCATTAAAAGGAATTGGTCGCCAAACTGGGTAATCCGAATACACCCTCAAAAAATGAGATCATTAACTGTTTTTAGTTTATTTAAAATGTATTACGTTTAATCATTTTTAATAGAGAAAACATTTCTGTGGCAAAAACCCATAACAACATAAGTCGAGTTATGTCCAAAACGTGTTTTTGCATTTTTGGAATTTCCTTATACATTTTCGTATTGTATCAAATTTTTATGAAAATCGGACCATTACTTTCTGAGATATTGATTTCAGAACTCCACAACTCATTTTATTTTAAAGGAAAAATAAAAATCGTAACAGCATATCTGAGTTATGTTTTTATTCCTTATTTTAAAATCAGCAATCGTTGAAGACGCTAAAATGTATTTTACATGGATACATAACTGCATATCTCGACATATGCTTGGATTAAAATGTAATTTTGCAAAACGTAATAACAACATCAATGATTTTCACCCGATATCTCCGTTGTCCTAATATATATCAACTTTTAAAGTAGCGAAGATTGTGTCGATAATAATGCTTGAGATATTTACATGCCCAAAATTTTCAAATTTTTAAACCCAGATTTGGTATTTGAAATTAAAACTTAAAAATGCTCTCCTGAAAAGTAGTATAAAAACACTTATGCACTTATTCCTTTTTGCCACAGATTTGTTTGATGTTCAGTTTTTATTAATGACTACTTCTGTCCTTTGATTCAAAAATAACACACTAAAAAATAAAGACTTTCATTAACATTTAATTTTTAAAGTCATTTATTTTTGTTCTGAAAGTAAAAACTACTGATTATTCATTAAATTTTTAATGATTTGTGTAAGTAATTTTTTTTCTTAAATTTTTTTTTTTTACCTACACAAGTAGGTTATTTTTTTGTAGAAAAAAAAATTCAAAAAATTATTTATAGAAATATAAAAACATATTTATATCAAGTGACTTTGGCACGATGGGTAGAGTGTCTGGCCAGAATGTAGTTGATTGCGGGATCAATAATGTTTAATGTTATTTATTTTAGAAAATTTTGTTAACAGTTGTTAAAACAAATGAATAATTACTGGGATGGTTTTCAATTGTTTATGCACTTGTTTTAAGAGTTTTTTTCATTTGTTTTTGCCTTCAAAATTTTTTGAGTGCAGGGTTGTACTTCCTTTTGGTACACAGAAAAAAATAAAAAAAAATATTTGAATAAATTTTTAATACTATTGAGTAAAAAACTACTCAATTTTGCACCAGTAAAGTTTAAATTTTTAATAAAAATGTATTAAATGTTTGAAAAACAAATTTGAGTAAATTTTTAATTGACACAATTAAAAATTTACTCAAAATTTATCAATTAATTTTTTTTTTAGTTTAAAAAAGTTATAAATTTTTTTACAAAAAAACAAAAAACTTGCTTATTTAAACTTTACCAAACATATTTATGTCTCAAAAACATAGGAACATTTTATAAAGACGATTACAAACATTCATATACATACACAAAAAACTATAAACTAAACGAGAATTAAAAAAACTATGAGAGTTTAAATAAAATAAAAAACCTATTTAATTTTTATTAAATTATTTACTTAAATTGTTTTTAAAATTTTTAAGTAAATTTTTAATTGCGTCAATTAAAAAATTACTCAATTTTTGTTTTGAAATTTAAACAAGTGATTACTCAATATTTTTTCCTCCATATTTTTTTCTGTGTAATTGAATCGAACTTATATAGTCAAGTTCTTCTGTTTTTTTTTTTCACTGTTACACAGTGTTATTGAGCTCCGTTCGACGGAGTCCATTGCCATATTTGCCTTCATTTAAGTTAAAAATAAGGAAAGGAAAAATTAATTAATAGTATGCCAATTTCATATACACACAAAAAATTATTGGTTAAAAATTTTTACCGAAATCTATTGATTAACAAAATTTAAATTAGTCAATTATTGTTTTGATCAACATTTTTCTTATTTTCTTTAACTATCAAATTACAAATTTGCAACATACCAGATATTTTTCGCTTTAATTAATTTGAATAGATTAATTCAAAAATATACCATATAATCGGGGTTTACTTTTTTTATTGTTGGCTACATATTGGAAAGCAAAAAATTTCAATTTCTTCATAATTTTGCAATAAGCTTACAATGCATTCGTTAAATCAATCGTTATTTTGATTGACTTTAAATAAGAAATTTATTAAATTTTTTATCAAAATCGAAAATGGGGCTAATTAAAAATAAAACCAATTAATCACCTACAGTTTAATGATTGGTATAACAATTTTCTTCATCGGAGGTGTTTCAATTAAAAAATTAATTGAAACCGTGTTTTTGTTGATATAAATTCGATTTCAATTCTTTCTGTGTATTTGGAGAAAATTTGTTGTTTCATTGGAATTCCATATAAGAAAATAAACTAAATTTTCCAAACTTTTAGTTAAATTTTATTAAATTGTGGGAAAATTTATGAACTATTTTAAGGATTTATGAAAAAATTTTAGTAGTATTTTTTTGAGTGTCCAAACTAGTACCTACGGTCAGTACCGTAGTATCGGGAATACCAGTATTCTCGGTTCTGGGTATTCCCCGGAAATGGTACCGATTTCCCGGTTCTTGAATTATTCCCGGTATTCCCGGGAATACCGGTATTCCCAGTTCGGACGGTATTACCGGTATTCTCGGGAATGAATATTTTGTAAAATTATGTACAATTAAAATTTTTTCTTCGCTTTTACCAAAAAAAAAAAATACAAAACATGTTGAAAATACCATTTCCATTTTTTTTACGAATTTAATAAAAATATAGTTGTATGATTTTTAAATAATTTTACAAACAATTATCTATTTCTGAAATACTGATTAAATGGTGTAATTTAAATATTTTATGGTATTGTATTTTTTTGTTACCAGCATGAGAACCGGGAAACCGGTACCAGAACAGGGAATACCGGTATTCCCGGGAATACCGAGAACCGGGAAATGGGGGGCACTAGTCCAAACGTCTATAATAAAAATTAAAAACTTCAGTAGGCCATAAGACTGCCAAAAACTTCAGGTGTTTTTGTCTATTAATGTTAAACTTAACTTTTTTTTGCCTGATTCAAAATACAAAATCATGTGTGTAATAAAATTGTTATGAACAAACGGTTAAAAAATTTTACTTTTGTAAATATTTGTAAAATTTCAATAATTCGGAAGTAAACAAAATAATTTTATTAAATCTTAAACAACAAAAAATGCCGACTAATTGTTTATTTAACATTAATTAATAAACTCAATTACTTAATAAACCATGTAAACATTTGAATACAAATATTAAGAATTTTTTTTCAACATTCTTAAACTCAACTTTAATCTTTTTATAACGAATAAAAAAAATTTAAGTGGCGGTAAAATCATATAAATAACAAGAATTGTTTTATCTACAATTTAGAATTGAAATTAAGTAAATATGGATGTTAATTACATTTGGAAATATTAAACATACTTGGACCAAAATTCTAACAACTACAAAAAAATTTTGCCGCTACTAAAGTAGCTGCGAACGGATACAGGCAGTATACTAAAGCAAACATTTGAAAATATGATACCAAGTTTAAAGACCAAGATTGTCGTATGGAAAAAAAAACTTAATTAAATTGTTTATATTTGTTTAATATGTATAAAAAAACACCAATTGAAATAAATATAAATAAAGCTGTGGTTAGGAGATTTGTTATTCAAATTGTTCAAAAATTAAAATAATCTATAAAAAAGGTATCCGGTAGATAAAAGACATTTGTAAACATAAGATAACATAATTACTTTAAGAGGGTTATAATAAATATTGATAATTTTCATACAATGTTTTACAACATAGTTAATTTTATTATGACTTAAGTAACCCAGCAAAAAGTTATGTGTTTTAAAACTACAAAAACTAGTTAAAATTTCGGACACTTCGTAAAAGAAGAAAAAACAAGTAGAAAAGTCAAATTCGACTTGGCCGAATCTATGAATACCCTCCACAATATTAACCAAGGTTGAGATAAAAATAATGTATATGGGGCATTCCAGGCCAAATCACTCACTTTTAGACCCGACCACTTTCGATTTATTTTATTTTTGGATATGTTTTAGTACTTACTAAATGCAACTCGGACACCAATTTTCAGCCTTTTATTCCAAGATGGTGTTGAGTAATCAATTTTTCAAAATGGCGATTTTTTCAAAAAAATTAACAAATTAAAATTTTCAATTAATTTTGACCAGTTAAAAATATAGATATCTTAAAAAAAGTTGGACAATGTTTTGTTGGTATTTAAATGTAGTTTTAGAAAAAAAAATATTAAAAAAATTATTCCAAGTAATTATCACTTATTTTTTAACGTTTAAAAATTAAAATCGAATTTTTGAAAAAATCCGAAACCTTAGATTTTTTTTTTTAAATGTCTAAAGGTTCTTCTATAAATTACACAACTTTTAAGCCATAATTCGAGATGTGATCGCAATTTGTTCTATTTTTTTAAAAATTTTGAAAATTGCACCTTTTATTTTTTGACTCTGATTTATTTTATATAGTGCTCCAAAAAAAATCAAATTGGTATATACTGACCCTAACTTAACCTAGATATATTCATTTCGAGGTAAAAATATGCCTCACAAAAATTAAGAACGATCGGACATGGGTAAGGCGTTCCGCATGGGCCCTGAAGTTTAGAAAACGGATTACAAGGAAAAATATGATTTTTTTCTGCTTTCTCAATTTTTTTGGTATTTTAAGTTAAGTTTAAATTCAAGTGGTTACATAATTATAATATGGAGTAAAATGCCTCTCTAATAAGGTACCAAAAACTAAAATCGGTTGAAAATCAGCCAAGTTATTACAACTTCCCCAGGCATCTAACGTATGGCAGACCACTTGATTAAGCAATACAATCCGATTTTTGAAATTCATTGAAATTTTCTACTGTAATAACGTTTTTTTTATTCTTCAAGTTCAAATGTAATTAGATGACAAGTATTTTTCGTATTGTGTTTTGCTTACATGTTTTAAAGTAATGCTAAAAATGCCTGCATTTTCAACACCCTTTTGAAATCTCTATTTAAAAAAAAAAATTTTTTTGTTTTAAAATTTGGAAAAACCAAAAAAATATTACACTGAAACATGAATAATGAAAAAATTTTATTACAGTAGAAAATTTCAATAATTTTTTTCGTATTCTTTAATCAAGTGGTATGACACACGCTAGATTCCTGGGGAAGTTGTAATAACTTAGCTGATTTTCAACCGATTTTAGTTTTTAGTACCTTATTTGAAAGGCATTTTACTCCACATCATAATTTTGTAACCATTGGAATAAAAACTTTACTTAAAATACCAAAAAAATTGCGAAAACAGAATAAAAATCATATTTTTCCAAAAATAAAAGGTGCAATTTTAAAAATTAAAAAAAAAACAAGTAAAAAAGTTAAATTCGGCCTTGCCGAATGTAGTGATACCCTCCACAATTTCAAAAAGATTATTGCAAACAACTTTATTTAAATGGAAATTACTTTTGAAAAAAAAAAAAAATGGAAAAAATTTTTCGCGAAAAAAAATTTTGTTAAAAAAAAAATCCGCGATTTTTTTTTTTTGTCAAAAAATATGTTCGTACTTGTTTAAATACCATTTGGTGTCCAATTATGTTCACATATGTCAACCAGAAGCCGAATTAAAGCATTTTGTATTTTTAGGTTATGTTGAATGTACTGAAATTTTTGAGGTGTGCTTACATTTTCGTTCATAACTTTTGAACCGCTGAACCGATATCGCTCAAATGCAATACCAAACTTCTCGGGAGAACTTTCAATATATATGTTAAGTTTCAGTCATCTCTGTGCAATATTTTGTCCGCGAGAGCATTTTCAACAGACAGACAGACGGACAGACGGACAGACGGACAGACGGACAGACGGACAGACGGACAGACGGACATCGCTAGAATGTCTTAAAATCGATCGGGCATCATGAATATATATACTTTATGGGGTCCCAGACCGATATTTCGATGAGTTACAAACGGAATGACAAACTTATATATACCCTCTATCACTAAGTGGAGGGTATAAAAAATAGAAAGAATTGTGATCACATCTCGAGTTATGGCTTAAAAATTGCGTAATTTAGAGTAGAATTTTTATAGTTTTATACAAAAAAAATCGAAAAAAAATAAATGAATAATTGTTTCATATTTTTTTTCTAAAACTACACTTAAATACCAACAAAACGTTGTCCAACTTTTTTTTAAATATCTATATTTTTTAATGGTCAAAATTAATTAAAAATTTCATATTTTTAATTTTTTGGAGAAAATCGCCATTTTGAAAAATTGATTACTCAACACCATCTTGAAATCAAAGGCTGAAAATTGGTGTCCAAGTTGAATTTAATAAGTACTAAAACATATCCAAAAATAAAATAAATCGAAAGGGGTCGGGTGTAAAAGTGAGTGATTTGGCTTGGACTGCCCCATATATAATATTGATCCATGATAGAATCTAAGACATTCTAGCGGCGCCATGAAATAGCTCCCAATGAAATAAGTCCCAATGAAATAACTCCCAATGAAATAAATCCCAAATAAAATGAATTATCTCCCAAACCAAAAAAATGAAATAAGTCCCAAGAAAAATGAAATAAGTCCCTAACAAAAAACGAAAGAAGTCCCAACGAAATAACTCCCAATAGAAATGAAATAAATCCCAATTTTTTTTTGAATATTAAATTTTTCTGTTTAAATCCCAAAAACACTTTAATTGTGTCTCTTTAAAAAATAAATCTCTGAAGTGCCAACAATCCCTTCTCAACTTTTTGGAATGCAGCTTACTGACACATTGATTAAATTTCTTTTAATGTTTGAATCATATCAGTATAATATTTCATGCAATAGCTAACTTATCGCAGGTCCCTCTGGCGGCTGCGAGAAGAACAGAAAATAAACTCCATAAAAATATGAACTTAAATTAAAAAAATATATAAATCATCTTGGTTAAAACAGTTAACAAGCCACGCATAAAACTTGAAAGCAGATTCCTGGAAGCCTTTTAGAGCTTTCAGGATTATGTATAATAAATGTGGTAAGAAAACGATTATTTGTTTGAAAAGATTTGAATGCGTATGGATGTGAAGAAAGCGCCGCAGACGAAAAATTTTTACAAGAGATTTTAACAAAAAATTAAAAAAAATAATTGCGCGATTTTTTTTTTAATTTTTTGTTAAAATCTCTTGTAAAAATTTTTCGCCTGCGGCGCACATTCGTTGAAGAGTGGCCAAAATTATTTTTTTTCATATTCGCCGATTTGGATAATTTTTTGGTATTTTGTTGTCAGATATCTGAATATTATGATTCCGTAATATTAGGCTGATATATTTATTATTTGTTTGGACAGACACGCTCAAAGTACATATATGTTCGCTTGTTTAAAATGGCATTCAAATTTACTGTATATTCAATCTTTTGTTACAATCAAAGTAAACTTATCATTTGACTTTGTTGTATATTTTCGTAAAAAACAATTGTCATGAATGAGATTTGCACTAAAAAAAGTTGTAAAAAGTGCCATATAAAAAATTTCGTAGAACAAAATATAAACAACATCAAAATTTCAATGTTCATCAACTTTAGTGGACTGCATCTTTTTAGCGCTGTGGAGCGCTGTTTAACGAAAGATGTCAAATTACAGCTTGAAGTCTCAGCTAAAAGTTAAAAAAAAATTCAGCTGCTCATACCTGCTCATTTCCAAAAAAAACAGTAAAAACTATAAAATAATAAAGTAACAAAACATGAATTTTCGTTCATGTTTCAGAAACTCTGATTTTTATACCCTCCAACCACAGTATGGGGGTATACTCACTTTGTCATTCCGTGTGTAACACATCGAAATAACGGTCGGGGACCCCAAAAAGTATATATAATATTGATCCATTATAGAATCTAAGACATTCTAGCGATGTCCGTCCGTCCGTCTGTAGAAATAACGATGCAGTCCAAACAAAAAGAGATAGACCCCTGAAATTGGGCAAGAGTATCTCTTATGTTACTGTTAAGGTTAAGTTCAAAGATGGACAAAATCGGAACAGGGGGAAAAAAGTTCCCCCTTGAAGAACTAAAACGACTCCTGAAAAATACGATATTTTTACGAGTTTTTTTTAATTTTTGCTCTACAAATGTAACATTTGTATGCCATATTATGTTCATAGACCTGCGCTTGGACCAAGGGGGTTAGAAAATTAGATTTTTTTCAGGCCGCCTCCTTTTGGGGGCGTGGTTATAGAAATTAATTAAAAATAACGATAAAAATGTATTATGTAAGCGTAAATATCATAAACAAATAATTTGTTAACATATATAGCGGGGATACAGGTGTCCCCCACCAACTCCGCCGACCCCCCCCCCCACCAAAAAAGGTCGCCCCTGCGATTTATTTTTTATTTTAAACGTATTGGAGGGTATGAAAAATTCGGCACAGCCGAATTTAACACCCTTACTTGTTTCTATTTGTTTTTTTTTTCTATGGGAGGTGGGCGTAAAAGTGGGCGGATCAGGTATATATTTTCAGGAGCCCATTCTACAATTATAATATTTATTTTTTGTGAAAATTTAGTTGATACATTAAAAATCAAGTGAGTTATGTCACTTTTTTAATACAAGTTGTATGGGAAGTGGGCGTAAAAGTGGGCGGATATTTTTCAAATTTCACACAAATTATTCTGAGTATTTAAAAATGATATGTACCAAAAAACAATGCAGTAGGTCAAAATTTAATTTTCACTTTGTATGGGAGGTGGGCGTAAAAGTGGGCGGATCATTTTAATTTTTGCATTTTTTTCTTGATTCAAACAAAAAATGCCTATGTGCCAAGTTTCATTGTCCTTCGACAACTTCTTCTATTTTTAGCCGCTCGTTCTATGAACATCAACCAATGTGCGGCGCTTTCTTCACATCCATACGCATTCAAATCTTTTCAAACATGTAATCGTATTCCAACAACATATATTTCAAAATAAATAAAAGCGTGAGTGGGTTGTAAAAGACCGAAAGTCCATTTCGCCTACACTTTAAATAATCTAATGTGCCCGCCAAACTAACAGGATCCTAAAACTTCTTATTACACCGGTTGCGGATTTTCAGTTTGTCATACAATACCTCTTAATTTTCATAAATTAAAACCATTCTTAGAAGAACTCGAAATTTTTCACAATTACTCGCAGCATGCATTTCGCCTTAAAGCAAACGTATTATTTTTTTTTTTTATTTTGATTGACATTGATGTACTTCTGAGTGAATGGTTTTCTGAATTTATTTACAAGATAAATCAAAAAGCATTGAAAAAGGGTTTATTCTAGTTCGAGGTCATTTACTTTCCCCGTAACAAATTAACTTTTCCTGAAAATAACTAAAGAAAATATCTAATTTTTATTATTTTTAATAAAAATTAAAGAAACATGAAAATTCAATAAGTTAAATTTTTATTTTCATAATTTACTCTCAAACTGTTGGGAGTTATTTCATTAAAATAGTTTGGGAGTTATTGCATAATGAAATAACTCCCAAACTTAAAAATGAAATAACTTCCAAAAAAAATGAAATAATCCCCGCAGATTTGGGAGTTATTTCATTATGAAATTACTCCCAAATCGTATGGAAATTTTTGGGACTTATTGCATTATTTTTCTTGGGACTTATTTCATTGGGAGTTATTTCATGGCGCCCATTCTAGCGATGCCCGTCCGTCTGTAGAAATAACTATGCAGTCCAAACAAAAAGAGCTAGACCCCTGAAATTGGGCAAGAATATCTCTTATGTTACTGGTAAGGTTAAGTTCGAAGATGGGCAAAATCAGAACATGGGGAAAAAAGTTCCCCCTTGAAGAACTAAAACGACCCCTAAAAAATACGATATTTTTGCGAGTTTTTTAAAATTTTTGCTCAACAAATGTAACATTTTTATGCCATACTATGTTCATAGACCTGCGCTTGGACCAAGGGGGCTAGAAAATTCGATGTTTTTCAGGCCGCCCCCTTTTGGGGGCGTGGTTATAGAAATTAATTACAAATAACGATAAAAATTTATTATTTAAGCGTAAATATCATAAACAAACAAGTAAGAAAATTATAGTCGGTCAAGACCGACCATATAATACCCTACACCAAGGTTTCCCGGAAAATGGGTCCCATGGATCGATTAGATCTATATGTTGTAAAACCTTTAATAAGTGAAGAAAACACTCACAAATCAAATTTGAGTGAAAAAGGCTTCTATTTGTTGACAATAAACCGCTTTAACTGAATATCGGGCGAAATTTTCACAAGGGGCCTGAGTCCAAAACTGGTCCGATGATTATCAGGTTTGATAAGGTTATTTAAGTACGCGTTTAACATACACAAACAAAAATTTAATTAAATATTTTCTATTTTCATGAAATTTGAGACATTTATGTGAAAATCGGGAAGGTGGTTTGTATGGGGGCTACAAGAAGAACTGGTCCGATTTCTTTGAAATTCGGAATGATGATATGTGAAGACAAAACATGTTTACCATCCAAATTTCAAAGCGATACCTTCTTTAATACGGTTATTAGAGTCATTTGAGCCAAAACTAAAGAGGACCTTTGTATGGGGGCTAGGTCTAAATATGGACCGATTTTTTCCAATTTCAATAGGCTTCGTCCTTGGGCCAAGAGAGACTTAAGTTTCAAATTTCAAGTCAATTGATTAAAAATTGCGACCTGTATCGTGTTTACACCGTTTACATGGACAGACAGACAGACGGACGGACGGACGGACGGACGGACAGACGGACGGACGGACGGACATCGCTAAATCGACTCAAAAAGTGATTCTGAGTCGATCGGTATACTTAAAGGTGGGTCTAGGACCAATATTTCGGGTAGTTACAAACATCAGCACAAACTCATTATACCCTGTACCACAGTGTGGTGTAGGGTATAATAATTTGTTAACATATATAGCGGGGATACAGGTGTCCCCCACCAACTCTGCCGACCCCACCACCAAAAAAGAACGCCCCTGCGATTTATTTTTTTATTTTAAACGTGTTGGAGGGTATAAAAGATTCGGCACATCCGAATTAAACACTCTTACTTGTTTCTATTTGTTTTTTCTATGGGAGGTGGGCGTAAAAGTGGGCGGATCAGGTATATATTTTCAGGAGCCCATTCTACAATTATAATATTTATACCCTACACCACACTGTGGTACAGGGTATAATGAGTTTGTGCTAATGTTTGTAACTACCCGAAATATTGGTCCTAGACCCACTTTTAAGTATACCGATCGACTTAGAATCACTTTTTGAGTCGATTTAGCGATGTCCGTCCGTCCGTCCGTCTGTCTGTCCATGTAAACGGTGTAAACACGATACAGGTCGCAATTCTTAATCAATTGACTTGAAATTTGAAACTTAAGCCTCTTTTGGCCCAAGGACGAAGCCTATTGAAATTGGAAAAAATCGGTCCATATTTAGACCTAGCCCCCATACAAAGGTCCTCTTTAGTTTTGGCTCAAATGACTCTAATAGCCGCAGTTTAATAGGTATCTTTTCGAAATTTGCCAGGTAATCATGTTTTATCCACACAAATCAACATTCCGAATTTTAAAGAAATCGGACCAGTTCTTCTTGTAGCCCCCATACAAACCACCTTCCCGATTTTCACATAAATCTCTCAAATTTCATGAAAATAGAAAATATTTAATTAAAATTCTGTTTGTGTATGTTAAACGCGTTCTTTAATAACCTTATCAAATCTGATTATCATCGGACCATTTTTGGACTTAGGTCCCATGTGGAAATTTCCCCCGATATTCAGTTGAAGCGATTTATTGTCAACAAAAAGAAGCCTATTCCACTCAAGTTTGATTATTGAGTGCTTTTTACACTTATTAAAGATTTGACAAAATATAGAACTAATCAGTCCATGTTTGAACTTGGGACCCATTTTCCGGGAAACTCTGGTGTAGGGTATTATATGGTCGGTCTTGACCGACTATAATTTTCTTACTTGTTATTTTTTGTGAAAATTGAGTTGATGCATTAAAAATCAAGGGAGTTAACTTTTTCAACACAAGTTGTATGGGAAGTGGGCGTAAAAGTGGGCGGATATTTTTCAAATTTTACACGTATGATTCTGAGTGTTTAAAAATTATATATGCCAAAAAACAATGCCGTAGGTCAAAATTTAATTTTCACTTTGTATGGGAGGTGGCCGTAAAAGTGGGCGGAATATTTTGATAAAGTAAAAAAAAAGTAAGTATTTATTCAGTAGATAAGAAGTACTCCGAGCTTTCAAACAACTTCCAACTACTTCCACGGAGTAGTTCTTATCTACTGAATATCTACTTACATTTGTATGAAGGTGTCGCGATAGGTAATGAGTTAAGTGCTGAATATCTATGTATTCTGGAGTAGAAAAAACTGTTTGTGTGTTTTTGTCTTGTGTTTTTTGTTATTTTTGTTGTATTTCATTACATTTGTTATTGTTTTAAAGCACTCCACTGAGAAGTGGTAATGACTTTTTTTGCAGGGTTATACCCTGTACCACAGAGTGGTGTAGGGTATAATTAGTAGTTTAGTAGTAAGTTTAAATTAAATATAAAAAAAACTACTAAAGTTTTCATGAAAACAAATTTTTCTAGAAAATGTCTTAGCAGATTACTCAGCTGTTTTGACAGATTTCACCTAGATAATCATGACAGATTTTTAGCAAACCGTGTCTGCTAAAATCAGCAGATTTTTCAAATGGCTCAAAATGAGTGTATTTTCAGCAAATTTTTCTGCTGATTGGACAGAGTATTTATTTTGATTGTGGTGAAGGACCAACTGTAATGAATAGTACTTGAGGAAATATTGAATAATTCCAAAAACACTTAAAAAATTTTTGCTGGTGCCCGGCCGGAAATTCATGCCTATAAACCTTTTGTGTTTGGTACACAGTACCTGAAATTATGATTTCATTGGTCAAAAGTTCAATTTTTACGTGTCCGATTTATTAAATGGTAACAATTAATTTGTATATCTTAATTAAAGTATCTAAACCATTAAGGGCTGGTAACTTATCAAATGCTAAGCATTGATTAACACTAATCATTGATTATTTCCATACAAACTTGATATTTGGAAACATAGATTAGCAGTAATCATTGATAATCTTGTGATAATTTACCAGCCCTAAATCAAACTATTGCTTCTATCAGGCTCGGATCCATAAATCCCATTTATTGGTTTTATTTAAAAAACGCCAAATCGTTATTAATTGCATTTCGGTATTTTATTTTGATAATATCACAGTGCAGCAACCAAAATCAGAATGGAATGAAACCAAAATCAAATGAAAGTTGACATTTTCCATAACAAAACACTCAAGGATTTTTTTAGTTTAATGCTGATATTTTTTTACACGCATTTGAAGTTGTTGAACTATTATTATAATTATAAGAACTGTATAAGAGGCGTATACTTAATTTTGTAATTGAGTAATTGCCTTTAAATAACAACCATACGCAACGGTGTACAGTGGTTTATTTTTAAAAATTCGACCAATGAGTAAATACTGGATCGATTGCCGAAATTCATACCGGTTATAGTTAAAGTAATTTCGAGCTTAAGTTTGGACGCCAGGCCCCACATGTACAATAAGGGCACCAGCAGGGGACCCTAAAGTGAAAATGTCAACTTTAATTTGCTTTTGGTTTAATCGCATTCCGATTTGGAAAGATCGATTTTTTATCACTGTGCATTTTATTGACATTTTCGCCATTAAAAGAAATTTTAGTATATAGCCAGATATCTGGTTAACAGTAATTTATTAAGATTTCCATGAAAGTTTTTTGGAAAATAGTTTCTTAAAGACAAAAAATATTTAAGACTTTCTTTCAAATGGATTAATAATGTGTTTTCAACAAATTTTTAAAAATATCATAAAAAAATAATCCGTTTTAAACATATTTAAAAAAACCGGTTAACAGATAGAAAAAAACCGGTTTAGATGCATCGGATTTTTCATTTACGGGTAACCGGTTTGGAAAAAGCTTTTTGAGAGGTCAATGGAAGCCTATTGCAAGGTCAAGGGAAAGAAGTTTAAGATTTTTTTTAATTCCTTGAGCGAAGGAAACCCCCGCCATTTTTCAAATTTTAAATAGCGATAATTTCAAATCCGTTCTATGGATTTTAATTTTTTTGATATTCGTGTTCCGATAGGCCTCCGATTTGCACCACATAAGTCTAAAGCCTGGGAAAATAAAATATGTAAATAAAAAAGAAATAAAATTTGCCCGTTCACTTAAAATCGGCAGAATTATTTTTTGCTATACATAAAAATTACGGTTTTATATCCATGCCCGCTTCTCCAAAATTTTAATTGCATATTATCAATAAAAGTGCATTACATATTTTTTTAAATAAAAGTCCTTCACATAACAATCTACACTTTAATCATTTAAATTTAAAACAAATCATGTAAAACTATTACAATTATGAAAATTTACAAAAACACAACGAACAACCTGTCATTGACAAAATGTCAATATGCACGCACTTTTTGACACACGCAAATTGTCCCAACTAGCAGCTTAACAAAAAAATGTTTAAATTATTTACAAAAAAATCACTATGACTTGCACTACATAAATATCGAACATTTTCCAACATTTTTAACATAGAAATATAAAACAAAATACAACTACAATTTTATATGACATGTGAATTGCTTTGAATTTAGTTGTCAAACTACACAATGTAAAGTCATAAATTGTTAAAATGTGTCAAAGTACGCACAATTGTTAAAATAAAAAAAAAATATTTATATTATTGAAAACGGTGGAAAATGAACATTTCCTTAAAAAAATATAACAAACGTCAGACTATAAACTGTTAACTAAAAAACTCTGATTAAAATAAAAGCAAGTAGACAATTTAAGTAGATCCAAACCGACAATTTAACGTACTGCATTAAATAATGTATATAAAATAATATTAAAAGTTTATTTTATTAAACCCCATTTTGGGCTATAACTATGTATATACCAGAGGTTCGACGAAAAACATTACTTCCATATGTGCCATTTAATGCAGAATATACATGCATTTACAATTTGTATACCTTCCAAAAACTGTATGGTGGAATACTCACTTTGTCATTCCGTTTGAAACTCATCGAAATATCGGTCGGTGACCCCTTAAGTAGTAATAACACCGTCCGACAAATTTTAAATTTTGGATGCACACTTGAACCGGACTAAAAAATTCTGAGGGTTTGGCCGAAATAAAATAACCGTGTCTCCCAGTTTTTCTAGATCAAATCGTGTTTTCGCGAAAAATGCAAAAAAAATTGTTCGCACTATACACTCAAAATAATCACTCTGTTAAATTACAGAGATACTCTGCTGAGCCAGCAGAAAATACTATAGATTTCCAACCAGCAAGATTTTTTTGTTATTTTACGAAGAAAACTCTGTAAAATGGTTTGGACAGTTAAAAAACTGTAAAATTACGTAGTTTCTAGTAAAATAATAGTTAAATGGGATCACAATTTTACAGAGAAATACTCTGTAAATTTACATATATTTTTTAAAACATGAAATAATTGGGAACAAAAATAACAACATACATATTTATAATAAAAAACTTCTTAAAGTTGTCATTCCAACGGCATTTTTAATTTTGTTTAACTTTGAGTGCATGAACTCCAGAACTTCTCTGCTTTAAAAACATTAACAGTCTGACAAGCCATCAAAATTATTCTTTGCGTATTACGTATATTTTAAATTATTAAAACTCACATATTTAGTGATGCATTTAAGCGGTAGATGTTCACCGAGATTTTTATAAATTAATAAATGACGATTTGAGCAGGGGCTATTTAAATGTCAAAATTGCGTTTTCTTTTCAACTTTCATAAACTTAAAGAAGAAACAAAAGTTTAAATAATCCTGATTAAATGCGTTTCCCACTTTAATGGTGCGCACGCGAAACGTTTTATTTTAATTTCTTGTTTAAATGCACTTTCTAATTGAAGTGGCAACTATAAGAATTCATATTCTTCGACTGTAATGTGCAAGAAGCATCAAAAAGTAATAACTTAACACAAAATAAAGGAAATTGCCATCATTTAAATGAGCCCGCTTAAATGTTTCGCACGCGAATGTTTAATTTTGTAGAAATTATTTATAAACTCGCTAGATATTCTCACGTTTTTTTTTCATATACTTCTCATTTTCAGTGCCACATTTGTGCGTGGACATTCTAATAAACACTTTATTAAAGCGAAATCGTATAAGAATGTCTTGGCTTCCTATATATTTTTTAATGCGGTTTTTACACAACGGTCACTTTTTGACTTCTAATCAACTTCTCATTCCCAGTAGTATTGACAATTGGCAAATGCCATCGTGTAAATTTCCCCGCATTAATGCTTCCAAATTGTAAATTTTCTTTTTTTATTTTTGTGAAGATTACGAGTTTTTTACGAGTACCTCCAATTTTACACGACATCCTCGTAAAATTTACCAGATTTTGTTGTAATTTAAGACGCTTTTTAAAGAGGGATTGCAATATTTGGAAGTTTTTTGAATAGATTTTTATTTGAAAACTGAATTACAAAGCAATAAGTAAAATTACAGATGAAATTTAGTATTTTGGTTACCAGAAAAAACAAAGTATTTTTCTAACATCTATATTTTAACAAAAAACTCTGTTTATTGCCTGCAAAATAAAGATTACAAAGTAAAAGGTTAAACTACAGATAAAATTTTGTTTTTCGCTCACAAGAAAATACAAAGTATTTTCCTAAAATCTGTATTTTAGCAGATAACTTTGACAAATATCCGTCAAATTGAGATTACAGTCACTTTACAGAGTATTTAACAGAGTAATTATTTTGAGTGTAGAAAAAATTCACTCCAGTCAGTGGATATAGAAATAACATTCCCGTGTTTCTCAGGTTTTTTAAATCAATTCGCGTTTTTTTGCGAATAATGCAACCAAAATATAATGTTAAATTGTGTTTCACAAAAAAAGTATGAAACAAGTCGAAAAATGTAGAAAATTTACATCTGAGAAAAATAGTGTTAATAGATGTGTTCAGTAAAATTTAATGGCGGTTCTTTTCTTGGAATATATTAACCCTCTTTCTATAATTTGTAGGGTCAAGTTTTGTCCTTATTTCAAATACTCTCCTGGTTAAAATGTTCCACCAAAATGTTTCGCATCAAATTACACTAGGAGTTGTCAAAGGCCAATAATTTGTGCATGTTAGCAAAATTCTCAAAAAATTAGCAAACAATTTCATTAATTCTGCTGAGACGAATCTTCACAGAAAAAAATATAAAATAAATTTGAGTAAATTTTTAATACTATTGAGTAAAAAATTACTCAATTTTGCACCAGTACACGATTTAATAGTATTGAGTAAATTTTTAATAAAAAATTATTAAATGCATACTAAAAAATATTTAATGGATACTATTAAAAATTTAATTAAAAATTTTTCAATTTTTTAAGTAACTTTTTAATTGTGTCAAGTAAAAATTTACTCAAAATTTATCAATTTTTTTTTTTTAAAGTTTAAAAAAGTTTCACATTTTTTTTCGAAAAAAGTGTTTTTTCAAACTTTACCAAATATATTTATGTCTTGAAGACATTGGAAAATTTCATAAAGATGATTTCAAACTTTCATATACATACACAAAAAACTATAAACTAAACGAGAATTCAAAACACGAAGAGAATAAAAAAAAATAAAAAAAATTATTAAATTTTGTATTAAATTATTTACTCAAATTTTTTTTTAGTTTTTAAGTAAATTTTTTAATTGCGTCAATTAAATAATTACTCAAATCTTATGTAAAAATTTAAACAAGTGATTACTCAAATTTTTTTTCTCAATATTTTTTTCTGTGTTTGATACCCTCCAACACGTAAAAAAAAGAAAAAAAAAATACTGAGGTACTTTTGTGGGGGAATGGGGATCCGCAATGATCAATGGGGGTCACTTCCCCCTTGCGGGTTATGTTCAAAAATTCATTTATTATGATTTGTGCACTTAAGTAATACAATTTAATTTAATAATTTTTTAATATCACCGCCCACAAAAAGGGCGGACAAAAAAAAACACATTTTCTGATCCCCAAGATCCAAGTGCAGGATTAAGAACTTTAATAACATTAAAATGTTAGATTATTAGATGTTTTTTGGAGGTTGGTTTAGTTTTCAAAGGGGAAATATTTTTCCCCAGGTCAGATATTGCCCATCTCCGAACTTAATCAGCCAATTACCATAAGACATATTGTGCCAAGCTTTAGGAGTGTGGCTAACCTGACCAACTGCATTTGGCGGAAAGCGGGATGTAAATGTTAAAAAAGCGGGATTTTGGTCTAAAAATCGGGATTTGTGTACCCTAAGTGGAGGGTGGAGTAATAGTAAGTTCGTCATTCTGTTTGCGTCAGTTCGAAAACATGTCCTAGGACCCCATAAAGTAGATTAATTCATGATTTTCAATAAAATTTAAGTCGACCTACTGGTGTGCGTCCGTCTCTATGGCAGATAACTCTGAGAAACAAACATTCGTAATTTTTCTGGTCAGGTTGGTATTAAATGTCAGCGAAATCGGTCCAGTGGTTCAGAAGTTATGAGCAAAAGAGTGAATTTTTGACTGGTTTCGCCTTAAAATCATGTCTTAAATAAAAGGTTGAACACGCACAGAAAAAATTTGAAACGAATTTCAATGAACACGGATTCAATTAATTTTGAGATTGAAATTCCTCCAATCGAAAAAATTGTTATACCAATTATCAAATTGTAGGTGATTAATTGAAATTTTTTTCAATCAAACATTATATTTTGATAAAAAATTTTATAAATTTTTTATTTATAGTCAATTAAAATAATGATTGATTTAACAAATGAATTGAAAGCTTATGACAAAATTATCAAAAAATTCATCTTTTTTGCTTTCCAATATGCTGCCAACAATAAAAAAAAGTAAAACCAGACTATTTTGTATATTTTTGAATTAATCTATTCAAATAAATTAAAGCGAAAAAAAATCTGGTATGCTGAAAATTTGTAATTCGACAAGAAAACAACAAAAATTTTAATCAAAATATTGATTGACTCATTTAAATTTTGTTGAACAATAGAATTAATTGAAAATTTTTAGTGAATAATTTTTTGTCAGCGCTTCGAAATATTTTTGTCACGTCAAAAATTCACTCAAAATAAAAACTCTGTCCAATCAGCAGAAAAATCGGTCAAGACAGCAGAAAAATCTGTTGATTTCAGCTAAAAAATCTGATGATTTCAGACAAACAGTCTTAACATCTCAAATGTATTTAATTTTTGTAAAAAAGTCTAAAAAAAGATTTTGAGCACAATTTTTTAGTTCGTTCTCTAATACATAGTGCAACAATATGCCGCGCAGCGACAGTTTAACACCTGTCACATCAGTCTGATGGTAACAAGAATCTTCAATTACTAGGACAAAAATGTTAACACAGCGAATATATACGGACTTCCATTTTTACACCCAGTCAGTGTGTTATTCTTCTCAAAAACTTCTTAGAGTTACAAACATTACTGTAATAAACATATTGCATACTGGCGTAGGGTATAAAAATTCACTAACTACATACACTGAATAAATATAACAAACGTTAAAATGTCAACACAATTGCCGGTCAAAACCCAACCCTCTATGTATTCACAATGGGTTTGCGACTAGGTAGAGTAGAAGAATGGAGAAGCTTAAATAGACATGTGCATTTAATTTGCATGACACATGTTGCTGGTGTTGTTGCTGCAACAGGAATCGAACTACAGTGGCCGGTAAAGCAAAACGAGGTATGCTAAGAGGGCGAAGCGATAAGTAATAATGACCATTAACCAACTGCAAACAAAAAAGGAAGAAAGCTACAATTGTATTGCTATTCTCAACTATTATTAGTAGTCATTGTTAAAAAGAACCTCAACATACACATTCTTCATGTTGTATCCTCTTCTACTTATATGAACTCGTATATTTGCCGTTGTATGACCATTATCAGCAACAAAGTTGGTTTTGGTTTGAAGTTCTACAACTTAACGATTTGTAGTCAAGTCAGTATAAGCATGTTTTAACAAATGACACCTTCACACCATGTGTTAATGCTACTCTTAACCCTCGTACATCTTATAACCACAGCAGCAGCAGCAGCATCAGCACAACGAAAACCACTATATAAGGCTTCTTAAAGCTTATGGATTCTGTGTTTTGTTTAACTTTATTTTTTTTTATTCTAGTCCTAACAAATGTGCGTTTACTTACACTTTGCTATGGAAACTCAGGTGTTATATTGCCACCGTTAGCAAGTAATGCTACATTTGCCAACATTAAGCAGCAGCAGCAGAAAATCATCATATGCAGGAGCAGCATTGATAGTTGTACAAGAACAAGTAGTTTTTCATAAATCTGCTTCTCTGTTGTTGTTTTTTTAGCCTTTATAACGGCCTTCTTAACCCACCTCAATAGCACTTTGCGTTATTTAAATAAAACTTTGTAAAATTTTATGTTTGTTATTAATTATCTGATGCTTCCCATTTCTTTCTGTGAAACACTGCAGTGTTCCAGTTATCTACAAGCCAGGACAATTTAAGCTCCTTTTATAAAATATCGTATTCGTCTTTTTCATGTCAATTCCCTCCAAATCACGATATTCATGAAGGTAATGGGGCTTTTTCAGGCTTCATGGAAGTACATAATGTGTACAGCACTTTATGGCAGTATTTTGAATTTTGAGGAATAAACATAGGTTTGGTTATAAGTGGCTGCTGACGTTTTACGTCAACACACGTAGACTCTGAGGTCCATTGTTATACCCTGTCGTTAAACCAGTTCGAGCTTCTTATTAAACTCCTTAGATATTGAATTTGACATCCAACAAATCAGAAAGATCGTACAGCTCCCTAGATTCCAGTGAAGCAAGTCTCTGACCAGAAAGTGGCGGGCAATGGCAAATAAAGTGATCGATAGTTTCCAACTCCTATTCATCCATGCAACTCCGGCAAAAGTCATTTGACGGCACATTTAACCGTTCTGCGTGCTTCCCTATAAGACAGTGTCCGGCAATTATAGCAACCATCGCACAGTGCTTCGTTCCCATGTAACGAAGGGACAAAATTAGAAGGAGTTGTCAGATATTTTTGAGATTTGGTACACTAACATAAAATATATTAGTTAAGAAAAATATGAATTTTTGGGAAAATCGGTGCAAGGACACGCCTACCTCCCATGAGTTCTGAAACTGAAAAATTTAATTTTAGCTTCAATAATGCACAAAAAATTACAAAAAGTGGTCATGCTGATACACATTCAACATGCAACGTGTGTATAAATTTTCACTTAAATCGGAGCAAGGACTCAAGGTCCTGCCATATATCCTTTTTCTTTAAAACGCTATAACACCTACGAAAATTGTCCGATCGTAAAAAAACTTTGTAAGCAAATAATTATTCCTTAGATATTTATTAATGCCAAATTTGGGCAAAATCGGATTAGTAGTATGGAAAATATAAAAACATCCTTTTTTGAAAAATAAGTTATTTTTATACCCTCCACTCCACTGTGGGCCAGCATCCAAGAATTTTGGCCAAAACTAGAATGCAGAGGATAGAAGTTTTTATAATATGCCAAAAGAGGTTTAGGCAGTGGCTAATCACAAATCTGGAATCAAAAATTCAAAATTCAAAATGGCGGATACAAAATGGCGGCCATAAATTTTTAAATTTGAATATATAATACTTAAAATATTTGTTTATAAAGGATATGGCGACGCTGATTACGAATATGAAATCGAAAATTTAAAATTCAAAATGGCGGATTCAAAATGGCGGTAAAAAACTTTTAGATTTGTATACATCGAACTTTATTTATTGGTTTATGAAGGATATGGCGTCGCTAATTACGAATTTGGAATCAGAAAATAGAAATTCAAAATGGCGGATTCAAAATGGCGGCCAAAATTTTTAAAATTTGTAAATATTAAACTTCAATTATTTGTTTATCAATGATATGGCGTCACTAATTACGAATATGAAATCGAAAATTTTAAATTCAAAATGGCGGGTTCAAAATGGTGGCTTTTTATTTAAAAATTGGTAAATATTGAACTTAAATTATTTGTTTCTACTTGATATGGCTTCGATGTTTGCGAATATAGAATTAGCAGCAAAGTGTTTTCGTGAGCGCATTAATATAAACAAAATCCAAGAAAGTCGTAATTAACAAGAAAAGTTTTGTTATTGTAAACTACATACAAACTATTTTATGGAAATGAACTTAAATGAAGAGGATTTAACTTTATTTTTATTTGTCTTCTTTTTTTCTCACACAGAAATAATGTAATCAAACTAAAGATCAAATATTGCACCAAAATATACCCAGTAAAATCGAATCGAATATTTACCACTTTAACTGAACATGTCAACTTGTTGATGCTTTTAAACGAATAATTAATTTATGCTCAAACTCCGCATTTAAAAAACACGGATAAAAAAGTTATTAAATTCTAATCCGGACCATTAAACTGCATTGAAATTTCAGCATAAATGTATCATTAAAAAGTAGAACTTGAGGACGCAGTTATACTAGATATATTCTATATGAATTCTACGATAATGTTGTTCCTTAAAAAAAACTTATCAAAAATGCTCATCAATTGACACTATCGGCTAATTAAAGTGGTAACCCATAAATATCATCCGCTTAAATGCGTCACTGAATATGTGAGCATTAAGAATTTATAAAAGTCCGAATAAAAGCCAAACTAGCAAAAATATCGCCAAAAGCAAAATCAAGTTTCGGCTTAATCATAATAGAGATTATTATACACGAATTTGAGGGTCCTATCTATGTATATAATATAACGTTTATATGTATATAGTATAGTTTACAGATTTTTGACAATTACAACCTACACTCATAAAAATTTGTTAGTATTCCTTACAAAAAAGTCTGTTACCATTACTAATTAAGTTTTCAATTTGTGCCCGATAACTTTTTCAGTTACCATTACAAACTTTGGTTTTCAAAACTTAGTAATCTTGAAAATACTAAAAAAATTAGTATTACTAAATTTTTTTGTACAATTTTTGTAAAATGGATTTTAAAACGCGTTTGTAAATAATATTAACTTTTTTTGTAAAAAAATTGTAAATTGTGTATTTTTTTATTTTTTGTTTTTGTATACATCATGTAAATTGCGTATTGCGCTTGTTGTCGCCAATAACTATTTCCATGCAAGTCAGTTTTTGTTAGAATTTTCGATCTAAAAAAGAGAAAATATTGAACACATTTTTTTAATACAAAATATACATTAGAGTGTCCCTTATTTTGGAAATGTTGGAAATCTTGAGACGGTACCCGCTCATTTTTTTCCTTTTGACTTAAAAATAACTCAGGAAAAATTTTACGCCCCTAGGACCACGCCTTCCCTACGCGACGGGCCCTTAAAGAGCGGGGCCTAAAAAATCATTTTTCCATACAAACCAAAAAATTTTTTTTTTGATTTTTAATTTTTTTGTTATTATTTATTATATTACTTGGTTTGCTTATTCACAACAAAAAATTTGATTTTGGTGGGATAAGTCTTTCAGCGCTAAAAAATTTTTCGCAAAAAAAAATTTTGAGCCGCCGGGGTCCTACAGTAAAAAATTTTTAAAAAATATTTTTTTTTAGTTTTGACCAGCAACGGTTTTAGCTGCTATGTTGCTTTAAATGATATATATTCATAAAAAAATATTTTTTGTATCTGTGACATCTTAATCGTGTTCTAAAAAAGGGTAAAAAATGCATTGATGATTTTTTTCGATACACGATAAAAATGTCACAAATATGAATAATATTTTTTTTGGAATATATTTCATTAAAAACAACATAAAAACTAAAACCATTGCTTTTCAAAACTAAAAAAAAATATTTTTTAAAAATTTTTTACCGTAGGATTCCTACGGCTCAAAATTTTTTTTTTCGAAAAAGATAAAGATGTCACAGATATGAATAATTTTTTTTTTGGAATATATATCATTTAAAGCAACATAGCAACTAAAACCGTTGCTGGTCAAAACTAAAAAAAAATATTTTTTAAAAATTTTTTACTGTAGGACCCCGGCCGCCCAAATTTTTTTTTTGCGAAAAATTTTTTAGCGCTGAAAGACTTATCCCTCCAAAATCAAATTTTTTGTCGTGAATAAGCAAACCAAGTAATATAATAATTAATAACAAAAAAATTAAAAATAAAAAAAAAATTTTTTTGGTTTGTATGGAAAAATGATTTTTTAGGCCCCGCTCTTTAAGGCCCCGTCGCGTAGGGAAGGCGTGGTCCTAGGGGCGTAAAATTTTTCCTGAGTTATTTTTAAGTCAAAAGGAAAAAAATGAGCGGGTACCGTCTCAAGATTTCCAACATTTCCAAAATAAGGGACACTCTAATATACATACTACCATATAAAATTAATTCTTTGAAGATTGATGTTGAATAAATTGGTGTACGGTGAACTAAAATAAAAAAATATATATCAACATAATGTTTTAAATATATCACATAAATATACAATTGTTACCTGTTGTCATCATTTCCTATTTTGCTTTATTATTCTAAAAATAAAAAACGAGTTACATAATTTTAAACAAAAAATACTTAAAGATTTGGTTACCTGCTATGGTTTTTTTGTTGTAATATTTTTTTTGTACATTTTTCTATTCATTTTACCCGTCGCGCGATGTTCACCGATCGAATGTTATTTTGTGACTAAAATATTCAAAGAAAGGCATAAAGTAAGTTACACAAAAATCAACCCTTTATGTGCGTGAGAAAAAAATATTCGTGGATAGCATAAACAAAAAAATTCTGCAAGTAAAGAAGAAAGAAAAAAAAAACTGATGTTTTATGGAAATTTTCCATTTGAAAAGGTCGGCATTGTTTTTTAAATTTTGCATGTCTTCTCTTGTCTCTATTTTTGTTTTTAAATTGAAAAAAAAAACTAATGAAGCGTAAATGAATATTAAAAATAATAAACATATTCATACTCATCAAAGCGCAGTTTTATCGTTAAGAAATAACTAATACTATATTTTTTTTATTTATTTTTTTTTAATTTCCAAATATTTTAATAAAATAAAATATTTTTAATTATAGTGTATAGGTTTTCTAGAGAAAAAAAAACGAAATTTACTAACTAATATTGTAAAATTTACAAAATAATTATCAAAAGTTAGTACGATAATTTTTAAAAAATCAACTGAAAAAATTATTAAAAAATCAGTATAAAATTAATAGTTTGTAAAGCGAGTTTACTAAAAAGAATTACTAAAAATTGATTTTTTAGTAGAATTTAGTAAAAAAGTGGTAAAGTTGAGTTACAAACCACTTTACAAATTTTTTTACTAACGTATTTTTTTGAGTGTAATAAAACCGAATATCGCTAAGTCCAATACACCATTTAATAGGCCTTTAAAAAACCTTTCGATCTGTATGAAATGTTCATATAGCTCCTTTGAAACAGATACTTATAAAAAAACGAAATAATACCGTTTTCCCCCTCCCATTTCCCCTCTTTAACCGCCGAGATGGCACCTTAAAAAAACAGGTTAATCTTAGATTTCGACCTTCTATAACATACGTGAATTGCAGAACAATCGGAGTACAAGTGATTTTATCCTCCGTGCTAGTGTACTTAGAAGTGTAATCTGAACGCCATTTTTTAGTTAAAGGACAATATCTCGAAAGTTTATGAATGGTCGCAGACAGTCGCAAAATTCTAGTTAGGGGACATATTAAGGAACACATTGGCATTAAAGGTTTTCCAAAATCGTTTGGAGCTTTTTGGAGATCGATGTTGAAAAATGGCGATTTTCAAAAAAATCTTTATTTTTTTGGGGAAACTTAAATTGTATACCTTCTTTAGATAATTATTGAAGTGTTTTAGATTTTGATATGTTAATAAGTACTTCTTTAGTGATTTCTGAATGATTTTCAGTCAAAAATTCTTTAATTTCCAAAGTTTTTTTTAATATATTTAAAAAAAAAATTGTCACAAAAATTCGAAATTTTGACTTTGACCTCTTGTCAAAGAAAATCAGATAGCCACAATATTACAATATTTTATTTACATAATATTGAACATTCCTAGATTTTGAATACATCAAAAGAATTTGGATGCAGCGAAATGGACTTTTGGCCAAAAAACGGAGATCCTGGCCCACTGTGCACTCTAGTGATAGAGGGTATATATAAGTTTGTCATTCCGTTTGTAACAAATCGAAATATTGGTCTAGGACCCCATAAAGTATATATATTCATGATCCTTGATCGATTTTAAGTCGATCTAGCTATGTCCGTCCGTCCGTCCGTCTGTCTGTCTGTCCGTTGAAAACACGCTAACTTTTGAAACACTTTACGGAGGCACCTGAAGTTTGACATATATGTTCTCCATTTACCGGCTCAGGTTGGTATTGCAATCCAGCGAAATCGGTTAAGTGGTTCAAAAGTTATGAGCAAAAGAGTAAATTTCGGCAAGGGTATTTTTCGAATTTACAAGAATAAAACCACTATAACTTTCGAAAGACAATTCTGAGGGGGCTGAAGCTCAGCGTATATATTTGTCGTTCCCCAAGGCTATTTGGTTTTGAATTTCAGCAAAATCGGTTCAGTGGTTCAAAAGTTATAAGCAAAGCACTGAATTTCAGATTTGTTTCACCCTAAACTGTTGAAAACTCGTTAAACAAGTTTTAAAAGCATGGTGAAATACCAGTTTTTAAAAACTTGTTGTTGTTTGATTTCTTGTCGTGGGCCCCACGACTGACACACAATAAGTGTGTGTCAGTTTATCACTTAGTGTTACAACTAAACCAAATTTCATCAAAATCGGAGGGGGTCACGAAAATTTTTAGCTATTTTTGATTGATTTCACTAAGACTGACCCGAAAACAGAAAAAAATCTTATTTTTCCTTGTAATCCGTGTTTTAAACTTCAAGGCCCATGCGGAAAGTCTTACCCATGTCCGATCTAACTTAACTTTCGTCAGACGTATTTTTACCTCCAAATGAATATACTTAGGCTAAGTAAGGGGCAGTATCTACCAATTTTATTTTTTTTAGCACCATATAAAATAAATCAGAGTCAAAAAATAAAAGGTGCAATATTAAAAATTAAAAAAAAAAATAAAAAGAATTGCGATCACATCTCAAATTATGGCTTAAAAGTTGCGTAATTTAGGGTAGAATTTTTAGACTTCTTAAAAAAAAAATCGGAGGTTTCGGAATTTTTCAAAAAGTCGATTGTAATTTTAAAACGTTAAAAAATTAGTGATAATTACATCGAATAATTTTAGATAGATTTTCATCAAACCGACTTTGTTATCTTAGTTAAGGATCAGGCTTAAAAAAACCATAGCAATTTTTTTTTGACGGTTTCAATCAAATTCATATATTCATAATGCATTTATGCATGCCAATTCCACGTTATTTAATGTGTTGATTGGAAAATAATGTTTGTACGATTTGTTGCAAGTATGATTCTCTTTACAATGGTTTCAATTGCGAGTAGATCGGATATATACAACGCGATAGATAAGAAAAATTGACAGAGAAAGCTATTTTTTTTTAAATTACTGAATCCGTGAAAACATTTTTTTAAATTTTTTTTTTAGTAGTCAATAATACATAGTCAATAATACATAAAACAAGTAGAAAAGTTAAATTTGACTTTACCGAATCTATGAATACTAGGGTGGTTCTTAAAAAACAAAAGTTGGATTTCTGCACCGGACGCCCCCTCAGTTTATTAAGATTCATGAATGTTCTTAAGGTCGCACCGGGCTCTTGAAGTTCAGGCCCTGGAGCAAAATAGACCTTTTTAAAAAAATTGTAAAAAAAAAAATTAAATAAATCATTATGATACCGGTTTTGTTTAACAATTGACCCTTAGTATTTAATTAAAAATTTATAGATTTTTCGGACATAGTTAACCCTTTACTACGTAAGGTCACAAAAATGTATTTTTTTTTAGAGATCACGCCCAAAGACACAATTTCATGGATTTTAAAATTTTATTCCCATAAATTTAAATGTCTCCAAATTCTATTGCTCGATTTTGTTGAATACATCTTGCAGAATTAACGTTCAATTTTGGAGACAAAGCAAAAAAATAAACAATAATGGTTGAAAAAACGCATTTTCTTGAAAATCGCTAAAGTCGATACATGTACTAAATGGAAAGAGCGAAAAATACCCAAAATTGAACATTGATTCTCCCAGATGTATTTAATAAAATTGAGCAATAAAACTTTAAGATTTTAAATTTATGGGAATACAATTTTTAAAACCATGAAATTGTGTCTTTGGGCATGATCTTAAAAAAGGACATTTTTTTGGTAATAAAGGGTTAACTATCGGGGCGTTTATGAAACCAATGCGGATTGGTTTGACAGCACTTTTTCACGGAAATCAGTTGTGTATGTTTATGAATCCAATCCAATTCCAATCAAAGAGAAAATGAGAAAATTTCCGTTTGAAAACGAAAATTTGCGTTCATGAATTCCATTCAGTTGGTTTGACAGTTGGAAAATTTTCGTCAACGTTTGGCTTCGGGGATTTGTAAGAAAAGTTGAAAATGACTAATTTAAAAAAAAATTAAAAATCCCGGTTAGAAATCATCACATATGTACACTAAAGGTGTCCTAACGACTAAGGTAATTTTTCAAAATCACTTTTTAATACGTGGTAGGGTCCTAAATTGTAGGTTTGTATCTAAAAATGAGTGAGCCAAAATTTGGAGACAATCGGATAAATATAACTCGTGCCGAAAATGGATTGAAGTTTTGGGACACTCTTATCTGATGAAAAAACACGTTTTTTTCTAGTTTTTTGAAAAATATTGGTATATGCTATTTTTTGTTAATTTTTTTGTTAAGTAATATGAAAATGGTAATAAATTACCTTTCCAAAAAGCTTAAAGAAATTCAAATCGGATGAAAAATAAGCATTTTACGCATACATGCCCCAGACCATTGCATGGGTTTTAAAGCCAAAATTTGAAAATTTTCAAAATTTTTAGGGAAAAAAATAAAAAAAATTAAATTTTACTTTATAATTATATTAAATACATGTTATAGATAAAAACAAACAGATATGGTAGTCTAACTTTTTTTTCATTTGGCGTGGGTAGTGATATAATTTCCGCGGATTCCAAAGAAAATGAGTTTTTCTAAAATAATTTAGCAAATATGGGAAACAATTTTCTGTATTGTATTATACGAAGTGAAATACATAAATTCTGTAAATTTTTTGAGAATTCGGACATCTTTAACCCCTTTTCGTCAAGGTGAAATGACAAATTTGAGACGTTATACATTTCTATAATACAAAATATCTGCATATATCCGATTTCTCAAAAGTTACAGAATTTACGTTTTACACTTCGATCCGCACAATAGAGCACACATTTTCAAAAATTTGCTTAATTATTGTAGAAAAACGCATTTTATTTGGAATCCGCGGAAATTTTATCACTAACCGCGCCAAATAAAAAAAAAGCTTGACTACCATATCTGCTATTTTTAATCTTAAACATGTTTTCAATTTGATCATAAAGTAAAATTAAATTTTTACTATTTTTTTGCCTAAAAATTTTGAAAATTTTGAAATTCTGGCTCTAAAAACCATACAATGGTCTGGGGCATGTATTCGTAAAATGCTTATTTTTCATCCGATTTTAATTTTATTAGTCGTTTTGAAAAGGTAATTTAGTACCATTTTCATATTATTTCACAAAAAATTTAACAAAAAAAATCAAATACCAATGTTTTTCCAAAAACTAGAAAAAACTAGTTTTTCGTTCTTATAAGAATGTCCCAAAACTTCAATCCATTTTCGGCACGAGTTATTTTTAGCCGATTGTCCCCAAATTTTGGCTCACTCATTTTTAGATACTAAAGAACAATATAGGACCCTACCAGGTATAAAAAGTTGATTTTCGTTTTTAAGGACACCTCTAATGTACACTAGAGTGACTCAAAAAAAAAAGTTGATGATGTACCCCCCTCAAAATTAGCTTTGACATGTTTTATGAAGATTCCCAAAATATTTGGGCTCTAGCGATAATCTCCCGTGAGCTAAACCGCGTCAAAAAATGGTCCAAAAATGGTATTTTTCATGAATAAAAAATTCAGTAAATTTTTTTTTGCCCAATGAATGACCAAATATAATAGATATTTAGGAATTCTTTGATTCTGCATTAAAACATTTTAAAAATCTGACCACAGACTCGAGATAACGAGATATTCTTTTTTGTTTTCGACTTTTTTAAAAAATATTTTTCCTCTTTTTTTTATAAGGGAAAGGTACAAAATTAATGAGCAAAATGCAGTTAGTTCTCCAAGAGTTTGTGGAAATAAATCCCAACATATCGAAGGGATTTGTGTTTTAAGCGCCTAAAATATAAACTAAAAACTATGAAAATATGCACTTGAAAAAATGCATTTATTCTTTTTTGGAAAATTCTCCATACATTTGTTTCGGTTTTTACTTTGTCCGCTGTTCCAAAAAAGTAATTCACATTAAAAAATGTGAAAATAAAATTTCCGAATTTTTTGGTGTTCCAGATTTCACATCCGATTTTTTTTTTCGTTTTATTTCACTAAATAAAATTTGGTGAAAGTAAAACGAATGCGCTTTTTTTCTAATAATTTTTTAAATTTAATTTATTCGATTTCAATTTCTAATGAAAACGTGATCAACAAAACACTAAACTTGATTTCATGTGATTCGGAAATTTTTATGTGAATTGAAAAGTTGTGAAAGACAGAACAGAGGCCCTCGATTTAACTTCCGTGAAAGTAAAACGAATGCACTTTTTTCTCTTTAATTTTAAAGTTTTAGTTATTTTTTGTTTGATTTTAACTTTGAATGAAAACTTAAACAACAGAACCCCAAATTGAATTTCATGTGACTCGGAAAATGTGAATTGAAAAGTTATGAAAGACAGAACAGAGGCCTTTGTTAAGTGTGTGTGATACTTGGTTTTTTAAGAACTTTTTCAAAAGCAGTTGCCGATATTTATGCTAAAACTTTGACCCTAAAAAATATGACCCAAAAATATGCATTTATAGCAGAATATGCAAAACATGCATTTTAACCAAAATATGCAAAAATGTGCATTTACGAATCGATGCCTTTAAAAAAGCAAATTCTTTGATGTGCAAAGATATTTATCCTGAGCCAATGAAATATATAAAGCAACTGGTATTTTTCCATACAGAAGTAATGCCAGATCCTAAGTATATATTAGACTTAAGGAAAACAAAAGAAGGATTTGTATAAAATCCCTTCCTTTATGGATTAATAATAAAAAAAAAAAAATAATTCCAAAGAAATGCTTGACAGTTTGTTATTTGTTAGCAAAATTTTTTTTTTTTTACAACTTGCCTTATTATAACAACTCTGACTTTAAAACAAAGTTGTTATAAAATACGACTCTGTATTTGCAAAAACAGAGTCGTATTTTGTAAATACATGTGTCTCCGCTAAGTTCGAACGAAATATATATTTTTTTTCGAACAAAGCAATTCGTCACGGTTTCATGAACGCTTCGAAAATTGGAAACGGAATTGAATTTCGTTTCCAATCCAATTTCGTTGTGGATTCATGAACGACATGTATGTCCGAAAAATCTATAAATTTTTAATTAAATACTTAGGGTCAAAAATAGAATGTCGTATGTTGACAGGTCTAATAACGGGACACTGTCTTGTCGGAAAACATGCCAAGAACATGAATCTTATTACGGACGCAAGCTGTAAAAGGTGCGAGACACCAGACGTCGAGGAGACCATTGAACACATCCTGTGTCACTGCCCGGCTTTGGCACGAACTCGACTATCAATTATGGGAAGTTCACAGTTCGAGACTTTGGAGGAAATTACGAGGATAGACCTGAAGAGTTTGAAACAGTTCGCGATGAAGGTCAATGTATTTAGTTTACATCGATAAGCGGAAAGAGTTTTGTGGTATCGCTATGGACCAACTGGTCTATGCGGAGTGCCCATCTGGCACCGCCACCCTAACCTAACCTAACCTAACCTAGGGTCAATTGTTAAACAAAACCGGCTTCCTAATGATTTATTTATTTTTTTTTACAAAAAATATTTTTTTTAAAAAAGGTCTATTTTGCTCCAGGGCCCGAACTTCAAGAACCCGGTGCGACCTTAAGAACCTTTTCGAAAATTTTGAAAAAATTTTGGTATAACTTTTTCATGAATCTTAATAAACTGAGCAGAAATCCAACTTTTTGTTTTTAAGAACCACCCTAATGAATACCCTCCTGTAAGTGAGAGCGGGGTATAAGGCTACGTCACAGACTAATACAGACTCGACATAAGTGACAGGTGTCAAAAAAGTAGTCTCTAATACCAAATTCGCATTCATTTTTTTAAACATGTTTAACTACTTAAACATGTTTATGTACCTTAACAAGTTTAAATTTAAACATGTTTAAGTAGTTAAACATGTTTAAAAAAGTGAATGCAAATTTGGTATAACCATATGGTTAATTTTTTCAAATTATTCTACGAATTAGGTTAGAAAGAGAAAGCTAATATAACGCGCCATTAGAAAAATGGATGCCAGATCGGTTTTTGTTGTTTCACTCACTCCTAAGTCGTAGAAAGTGTTGCCATGTTAGCGTAAAACGGACTAAAAACCGCTGTGTTTTCTCCTAAAATCGCTTAGTTTTTCCCCATTTTTTCTTATAAAACTCTACTGTCGAGTCTGTATTTAGTCTGTGGCTACGTTCTTACAACAAGAACTTATACCCAATTCACACCTAATGTGAAATCTCGTTTGAACGAGATTTCGATCATATGGTTGTGTATAATATGATACACGCAAAAAAAAAATCTGTGTCAGATTGAGCAATCCTACTTGGTAAAATTTTTTCATACCAAAAAAATTTTTTTACCAAGTTTTTGCTAAAATTATGCTTGTCGATGTTAAAGTAACATAATTAGTTTTTTATGTAAAATAACCAAGTAGCTTGCACAATAACGCAAATTACTTGCACAAAAATTTATCGAAAGAAAACAACAACAAAAAAACCGACCGCCATATTCATTTTGTATTATTGTGTGCGTGCTTCGTTTATTTTTTGTGTTATAAAACGTAAAAAGGAAATTGATAAATAAAATTTAAATAAATTAATAAATAAATATAAATAATTAGTTTTTTAAAAGATAAATAAATGTAAAATAAAAAAAAAACTAAAGTTAATTTTGCTGTCACAACTTAAAACACCATTCATTTAGGAAAACCAATGGATTCCCAGACGTTTGTTTCAATGAATTACAAATGGAATGATAAAGTGAGTATACCCCTATTCCGAAGACACCAATAAGGTTTAATAGATTTTTAGTTAAAAATTAGGGTACTGGGGTACTGCTAAATAAATTTTTGAAGCTATGGCGAATCCTTCACAACAATAAAGAGCGTGGGCACCAGTCCTCCCTTTAGTTATAAAATTAAAACCTAAAAACTCATTTATGTATATAGCAAAGCCAATGGAATCCAGACCTGTTTTGATGAGTTACAAATGGAATCACAAAGTAAGTGTTCCTCCTAACCAAAAGACCAATGGGGTTTACTAGTTTTTTAAATTAAAAATTTATGTTTTGTACTAATTTTCTATTTTTACGGGATGCTTCTAAATGAATTCGTGAAGCTATAGCGGATCCTTCACTTCAAGAAAAAGCGTAGGCAGCAGTCACTGGAGAAAATTGTACATAAAGGGTCAGTTGTAAATAAAATCCTACAGAACATTTATTATATTAATATGGATTTATTCTGTGAAAATTTTAAATTCAACAAATATACAAATTTTTACAAAAATTTTATAGAAAATTTATTTTAGCATAAATGTGGTAATTTTTAGCATTATTTTTAGTCACCTTTTCTAAAAATTTTGGTATATTTCACCATATTTCTTTTGGTATATTTTACCAAGTTTTTGCTTAAATAGCATTAGCATTTTCTTCAAAATTTTTTACATAAGTGTTTTGGCTAAATTACGAAAACTACTTCGTCGGTTGTAGTTTTAGCATATTTTTGGTAAAATTATGCCAGATTTTTGCTCACTCCGACACAAGTTTTTTTTTGCGTGTACATATGATCGAAATCTCGTTTAAACGATATTTCACCTCAGGTGTGAATAGGCCTTTATAATGATAAGTTGAGATGATTTTGTTATTAAAAAAAATAAATTACACATTTATTTACTTTTTTAAAAGATTTGAATATTAATTTCACAAAAAAACAAATATTTTTATTATGACATTCGTTTTTACCAAAAGAAAATTGAAAAAAACATTCACACTGAATTAATAGTAGCATAGACCACAACCTAATTTCTAGTTTTTGTTCAGTTTTAGTTGGCAATGCAGCTTTTAAATTATATGGAAAATACATGTAGTTTTTGCCAAAAACCAAAAAAATATTCAAAAACAAGTTGTTTTCGTTGGTGTAAATACCGTATAAGATGATTTTGTTTTGTTCAATGCAAAATCACATAGTAAAGGCTAAGTAAGTTGTTTTCCACGTAAACATTTTTTAAAACGCCTAAAATCGTAATAAAAACTATTAAAAACGAAAACTTTAAAATATTAGAAAAAAGAAACAATCATAACAAATCTTAAATGTCCATTTTATTGCAAAATTATTGCGATTTTATATTCTTAAAATCAGTTTAAAGAATTTCCCCACAATATAGCCGCGTTGCAAAAATATTTTTTTGTATGCAGTTTTATTCATGTGAACACGAACAGAATATGCACCTTAAAATGTAAAAAAAAAATGTCACCGCGCCGATTGATTTGACGGAGTCGATTGATTCGGCGGCTTGGTTTAAGCCGATGGGAGCCGATAAAATCGGCGGCGGCGTAAGATGTCAAAAATAGGTCGGCGGCGGCGCGCCGCCGATTTTGAGCCGATCGGCTTGGTTCCCTGTCGTGGGGTGCAGTTAAGTTGTTAGACAAGTAAATATTTGTTATTGTTTTGTTATTGTAACTATATGTAACGGTGTATAGTAAGAATTTTTGGAAAAAAAATCACATGAAGTAAAATAAAAAGTGGCAAAGATAGAAGATGGAAAAGATAGGTATAAAACAAAAATATTTTACAAAGTAATTTTGTTACTCAAAGAAATTGTACACTAAAAAAAATATTTACACTAAAAAAAATTTTACACTCAAAAAAAATGTATACATATTTTTTTAATGAAATGTCACACTCAAAAAAATGCTGACAGTCAAAAAAATTTTACACTCAAAAAAATTTGATTGATTAAAAAAAAGTTTTACTCAATATAATATATGTATTTCTAATAAAAAATTTGTAATGCAATTTTTTGAAATTTTTTGAGAAAATTACTATCAGATGACATTGTGGAGGGTATACATAGATTCGACCAAGTCGAACTTAATTTTTCTACTTGTTATTTTTAAAGTCGTCTAAAAAAGGTCAAAGAGATGTATTAAATCAACTTCTGAGCTACATAATGTTTATACATGTCTATAGTAAAATTTGATGGCCGTTCTTTTTTTAGAATACATTAACCCCCTATCTCCCATTTATAGGGGTAATTTTTGACCTTTTTTAAAATATCCTCATAGAACAACACTAAAATGTGCGTTTTAATAGTTAAAATGTTTTACAAAAATGTTAAGCATCAAATTTCACTAGGGGTTGTTGAATACCAAAACAACGTGCAATATAATCAAAATGCTTTAAAAAGTAAAATTTTAAAGTATCATATATTGTTAAATATCTTTTACCAAAGTAGACTGAAATAGCCCAGTCAGAAAAAAACAAGCGGGCCAAGGTTGGCAAAACGTTGGCAAAGGTGTTGCCAACGTTGGCTGAATACCCGATTTACAAAAAATACTGTACAGTTCCAAAGCCAAAATGATAACACCAAAAAGTGTCTTGGCCGATATGTTTTTCCGATGTTGGCACACTGTTGGCAAAACAAAAAATACTGTACATTCCCAGTATTTAATTTTTATGTTATACTGTGCAGTGCCAAGCTAGAATGAGAACAATAAATGTGGATATTCCTAACTTCGACTTAATAAAGTTTGTAGTTTTAGATGAAATGCGTATGTTGTACCTTGGAATTGGCAAAACGTTACTCCAAAAACTTGTTTTAAAGAATCGATATTCTTATGTTTCAGAAAAAAACGTTGCGATAATGCAGACAAAGTTTTCAAAAATATTTAAAGATATCACAACAGAGTTTCAACGAAAAACGTTTGATTAAATAGATTTAAAAAATTGGAAAGCTACACAATTTCGGTTTTTTTTACAATATGGTGGAAGCATTATTTTGAAAAATATATTGAGCTGTAATCGTTCCAGACATTTTTTACTTCTTTTTACAGCTTGTCGAATTTTATCGTCTAGCAAATTAGCAACATTAAAAGCGGTTTATGCTAAGCAGTTATTAAGGAGATATGTTGAACTTATGCCAAATTATGGACCAAAATTCCATACAATGAACGTTCACAACCTTATTCATATCGCCGATGAAGTAGTTAATATAGGGGTGCAGCTATCCCAATTTTCAGCATTTGATTTCGAAAATAGTCTGGGTTTTATAAAGTGTATTATAAATTCGCCAACCAATCCCATTGGAGAAGTTCAAAGAAAACTCACTATTTTTCGTTCCGACAATCCACAAAATAATTTTCCGTTACTATATCGTGTCAATAAAAGTTCAAAATATTCTCTTGGTAATGTTTTAGAAACCTCGGATTTGACCGTTACGTTTTCCTTTGTTAACATTCAAGGTAATACAATTACATCCCTTCCTCCTGATAACGTATGTTTACTTAGAAATGGAAATGTTATAATAGTTAGAAATTTTTAGCAAAAAACTGTCTCAATACAAATGTGATGATATTTTTCTTAAAAGAAACATTTTCCTTGATGTTTCCGATTTTGTAGATTATCCAATCCCATCAAGTGAAATAGGATTGTACAACGTTAGTAATTTAAATGAAAATCATACCGAAATTAATATAAATATGATAGAATTTAAGTGTATTCTTACTACATGTGATAATGAAACTATTGCTATGACTCTTCTACACACCTAATTTAAATAATATATTTATATAAATTTTTCTATTATAACAAAGATCAAATAAAAAAAATTAATTCAAAGTCAAACCGCTTTATAAAATAAATTTAAAAAAAAAACTGCCGTATATGTTGTACAAATTGTACTGGCAGTGCACATTTCTTATTGTAATTGCCAACGTTGGCTATGTATTGGCATTTCCATTAAAGCCAGTGCTCTGCCAGTACAATATTTTTGGTACGGTTGGCAATTTCTGACTGGGAGGTCGAAAATATGTACTAAAAATACTACTGAGATAAAAAATGTCTTAAGATGTCTTCAGTGAAATTTAATGGCGGGTCTTTTGTTAGAACATATTAAACCTCCATCTCCCATTTAAAGGGATCATTTTAGTCCTTATTTTAAATATTTTTATAAAAATTAATAAAACGAGCGTTTAAAGGTTAAATCGTAATACTAAATTACTTTTTTAATGTTTCTTGAATATAACTTATAATTTAAGAGTTATTTAAGATAACTTAAAGCAACAAATTTGAGGTCACAGAGTGTATCTTAAATTGGACAAAACAAAAAATGAAGGTATACCATTTGTAAACCAAAAACGAATTGTTTTGAAAATTTAGCTCGAGTTCTTTTTATGGCCCATTGAAGTCTTTACTTTTTTTAAATGGGTTTGGAATGATTAAAGATATCTTTTAAATGTTTGTATAACGTTTTAACACTTTAAACGCACTTTTAAGTGTATTTTATAAGAAAATTTTAAAAAGGGACTGAAATGACCCCTGACCAGTGTTGGCTACCGTTACCCTTTCAATACCGTTACCGATTAAAAACCCTTTAATTTTGACTACCGTTACCGTTACCAATACCGAAATAAAAATATTTAAATACCGTTACCGATAAAAAACCATTACCTTTATTCGGATTTTTACCGGTATTATATCGGTTTTATTTCGGTTGTCATAAAATACGAATAAAAACAAAGTAAAATATTTTTAATCTACTATTCGCATTGTTATATGGACAAAAAACAATTATGAAATCGGCCCAACCAATGTCACATTCGCAATTAACTAAATCTTGACAAAGAATATGTGAAAATCGGTCCAACCAATGATCACATTCTCAATTCAAGAAAAGTGAGTGCCGCGTAATGTAAAATTTTTTTAGTAGGATGATGAAAGAAGAGACAAGCCTGAATTGTATTTTAAAAATAACAGATTTTTTTTGTACTTTTACTGACTCTGGTTGCTAACTTCAAAATATTTTTTGTTCAAAACTTATTATTTTGTAATTTTACAAACACTTTTTGATGTCAATTTTTTATAATTTTTCTCTAATTTAAATTAAAAATTTAAAAATTAAAAAATTTTTAATTTTATTGAAAAACAAACGGCATAACAGAAAAAATAATTGCCGCTTTAAAAAAATCGAAAATTTTCTTTCTGTAAAATTATTGCGTTGCTAATTTGTTTTGCTCTGTTTTCCCCCTGCCATTTTTGATAACTCATAGCGGATGAACCCGATGTGATAGCGACTTCAAAATAAGTCAAGGGTAAATCTTAAACATTGCTCTTAAGGATGCTGAACTCATTTGGACAGTCGCCTTAACACTTAGGGCACCAACTGTCAATCAATGATGTCTTAGTTCCAAAAACCATTTTTTCTGCTCCAAATCATATAAAAAAAAACTTTTATGCGAATGGATCGTCACCTTATGCACATGATTGCAATTATTTTTTTGGTCACAAATCCGATTTCCAATCTTATCCATTACATCAGGTTTTTGAGAAATTTTAGACACAAAAAACCGCGTCTTCGGAATTTTTTGACAACTCATAGCAGATGAACTCGATGTGCTGACGACTTAAAAATAAGTCAACGGTAAATCATAAAGATTGCTCGTTAAGATGTTTAACTCATTTGTCAATAGCTTTAACCGCTGGAGCACTAATTGTAAGGTATTTTCCCCGAATTTTTTTTTTAATACTGGGTAATAAGGCGTCATTGAAAGACAACTGACCAAATGAGTTCTGAATCTTAAAGAGCTTCACCCTCGATTTTTTTGAAGCCGCCATCACAGCGGGTTCATCCGCTATGACTTTCCAAAAATGACCCAAAAGGCAATTTTTTTTTAACTTTGACCTCAAATTTCTAGAAAAAACCTAAAGTGATGGAAAAGTTTGGAGAATGGATTTTTGACCAGCAAAACCATTGTTATTAAGTGTATAAGGCCGCGTTCCAGTCGCATTTTCGATGTTTAGTAGTGTAATTAATAGTTAGTATAGTTAAAAATGCACTTAATTTAACAGTTTTTTTAATTTTATTAAATACATTTTTGATTTTTACGTGTTTGTGACTTTTTAACACTTTGGGTAAATTTTTTCATAATACCGGTACGTACCGGTATCGATGTTTCGGTAACGGTTTATCGTTACCGAAATAATCGAAAATACCGTTACCTTTACCGTTACCGATATAAAAAATACGTAATACCAATACCGTTACCAATACCGTTATTCGTTTCGGTTGCCAACCCTGCCTCTGACAATGGGAGATAGAGGGTTAATATATTTTAAGAAAAAAGAAACATCAAATTTTACCGAAGATATCTATTAACAGTATTAAGCTCAGAAGTACATTTGTTATATTTTGTCGAATTATTTCACACGACTTTGGTGAATCACAATTTAACAATATATGATAATTAAAAATTTTACTTTTTTAAGCATTTTGCTTATATCTCACGAATTTTTGGTATTTTACAACTAACAATGAAATTCTGTGCAGAAATTTTTTTTAGAAAATGTTAACCCTTTAAAAGCGAGTGAAAGTGGTGTTCTTCGACAATATTTGGAAAAGGGACTAAAGTGACCCCTAAAAATGGGAGATAGAGAGTTAATATGTTCTAAGAAAAGAACCGTCATCAAATTTCGTTGCACATCTATTAACCTCATTTAGCTCAAAATTAAATTTAATACTTTTTTTTTGCTTATTCTGAACTCCTTTGACAAATAATTAAAAACTTCAGTGGGCCATAAAAAAACTCGAGCTAAATTTTCAAAATTCTGCGGGGGTTTCTATCTACTATTAATATACATTTATTTTGCTTTTTTATCCTTTTAAAACATAAAATCGTGTTGCACAATGATATTAAACACTTCTAAATGTCTAATATTTGAGTAAAAATCATGAATTAAGGCATTTAAAAAAACGCATTTTTTTCTAATTTGTGGTAAAAAATAGGCGCTAATTTTTGAATACGCTGTTAGATAAGAGTTAAAACTTACAAAAAAAAAGAAAAAAACAATATCTATTTTTTTATATTTTTTTTTACACTCTATCAAACTTTAGTTATTTTTGGATTTTCAACAAAAAAAAACTTGTTTTTCTGCGCAATAAAAAATATTTTTTTTGTAAATATATACAAAATTCTATATTTTATCTTCACTACAAATATATCAAAGTACTTTAAAACAAAATTTCGAACTATTTTATTAAAAAATGGATTTTTGAGAATTATTTTTGTGAAACATCTAAAAAACATTTTCCTGTTAAGTAGTTTTTTTATAAAATTCTCTGAGTTTAGCGCCATCTCGTGGTGGCAAAAGCAATCAGAAAAATTGTTAATATTTATTTGAGATACCTTATTATCTTTCAAAAAATCTGTATTTAAACACAATTTGAGATTTTTTTTTTTTTTTTGACTTTTGTCCATGGGTCGAAGCATATTGCACCGTCGAAACCGTCCCTCTTGGAAGCGATATTAGCTGACTTGTGCGCTTCTGACTAAGATAAGGCCAAATCTGTCATGTTGTCCCACACGTCCATTCATTTGCCCATCATTGATTATTCTCCGTCACGGAACAAAGCCGTAGGTTTAGCTTGCAAGTGTCTCGAGGCATACTAACACATTAAATTGTGTTGGAACCTGTAAGGTCTTGCAAGCTCATCGGCTTTGCAATTCCCTGGAATGTCTCTGTGCCTTAATTCATATGTCTAACTTCTTGGCCATCTCATTTAACGACGTGTGGCAGTTGAGGGCAGATCTTGTTTTCAGAAACATTGACTCCAGAGACTTGACTACGGCTTGACTGTAGGAATAGATGTTGACTGCAGTTGTAGACAATACATTGCTGTTCAGCAAGTCAGCCACTTCCTTTATTGATAGCCTCTCTGCTTGGGAAACACTGCAATGATCCAGCAATCTTCAACCAGGCTCAACCCAAGCTCCTCCGAATAGACTCCAAAGCCAACTTCTTCGTGCAACCTTGATTGTAAAATTTATGAAGACTCCACTACCCGGAACCTTGATTGTAAAAATTTATTAAGGGTACACTACCCGGAATTCCCCTCATCCAAAACTAGAGACTAGGCATTCCAAGACATTCCAATTCCGTTGGAATCTGTTAGGTAGTTCCCAGTCTTGCAATTCCCTGGAATACCTTCATATGTGCCCTGGGATCAATACGAGTTGCTTGGTCATCTCATTTAATGAGGTGTGACAAATATTAGCCGATCTTGTTTTCAGAAACATTAACTCCTGGGACTTGACTGTCGAAATAGATGTTGATTGCGGTTGTAGACAAGACTTTGCAACACAACCAATCAGCCACTTCCTTTGTTGGCAGCATCTCTGTCTGGTAAACACTGCAATGATCTGCCAATCTTCAGGCCTAAATCCAAGTTCTTCCAAATAGACTCCAAATCCCACTTGTTCATGTATCTTTGATCAATCTGTGTAAAAATTAATATAGGTTTCATTACCCAGAATATCCCTCATTTAAGGCTTCCTGGATGCTATCATCGTGGTAAAGCAGCGCTTAGAGAGGCTTATAAACGGAGCAAGGTCAACATTTTGTAGTATTGTTATCTCTTTCAAGATCACGCTATGGCCACAATTGCTACTTTTCCTTTGGGGTGTGTTATTAGTTTGAATTGGCGACGTTTCCGCAAACTTCCTTCCCAATATTTCTAATGGTAGTAGGTGAAGGAAGATTTCTAATGCAGCCGTAGATGTTGTCCCAATAGCTTTAGTTTATGATGTGTATGATACAAGAATGTCAGTCTCTTGTCATTGTTATTTGAGCTTACTAAATAATACACTTGTCAGAACGGATCAATGAGGCCCTGTTAAAAGGCGTTCAGAGTACACAAACAAACTCGTAACTATCTCTGTCTTTAATTCGTTAACTAGACCAAGTTTAACGTTAACATTATTTCTGCCCTTTAAAGTCATAAAACATTAGGTTATTGGGAAACATCTAATCTAAAATCAGACACGCTAGAAGGTATGCCGGATAACATTAGCATAAAGGGACAAAAAAACTAACAAGGGAAGTATCTGAACCCTTTTGAACCGATTTACATGAAACTTAACATATATATAAAATGGACAACTCTAAGGTTGGGGTGTGTCGGCTTATCGGCCATATCGGGGATTTAGGTTTTCAAAAAATTACTAAAAATCGCTTTTGGTATTTTTCAGTCTAAGACAGTCTAACTATATGATGTTTCCATATGAGAAGAAAGGTTTTTTTTAATACCTATCCATATGAATACGAAATAATATATATTAAATTTAAGTCTTTTTAGTTCGGGAGTTATCAAAATTTTCCCGAAGGTTCACATTGTTTCATAAGGGGACAACGAAAATTTCAAACACTGATATGGCCGTTAAGCCGATAAACCCCAACCTTTAAATCGGTTCATAAGGGTTGAGATACTTCACTTGTAAGAAATAACTGTTTGTTTAAGCCAAGCCATTCAAACAATAACCCCTGACTAGGATTTGAGAATATTTGACCAAATCTTTGATAGATGAAGACAACAGCTTTCAATTCCAATTTCATTTAACTCGTAGTATAACTTTTAATGCTTAGAGTTATTGTTTCACCAGTTTTTTTTTTGTAACTTGTATGATTGTAAAGGTTTCCATTGCCAGCCATTTGTTGCATGCATTTTTTTCTTCTATATTTTCAATATTTTTTTTCAAATTCCAGTGTTTAAATTGTTGGTGTTAGATGGTGTTTTTGTCCATACTGGTGGTGGAGGTAGCGGTGGAACGTACGGCTGCTACTCTCTTGTATAGTTTTGCTTTTGTATAAATTGTTTAAAAAATAATCGACCATGTTGTAACCTTTAAGCAAAAATTAACCTGTTGCCTGCTGCCACCGTTGGCTGTCCGCGCGTGAATTTTAACACGTTTTCATGTTGAAGATGCCCTGGTTTGTTCGTAATATTTTCCATCCTTATATTTTTTTTTTTGTAGGTATGTAATTTTTATTATGTACAATTACGTTTTATAAATATGGGTACATGAAAATTATATATGTCACGGAAATTGTATACAGTTACAATGTATTTACATTTGAAACATTGTATGTACTTGAGATATATGAAACTTATAATTAGATATTATATAGTTTTGGTTTTCTGATGAACTTTACTATTTGGGATCGTTTTAAGTAATCATTAATTACACAGGCACACAAAAAGAAAAAAGTGTCCAGACCCAGAGGGTTGACCCAGTTATTTCTAGGTTTTTGGGGTCGCTGAATCCGAATATGCCCATAAAAATTCATTTCAATTGCCAGTTTTTCCCCTACCGCCCCTATAACCCCCCGGAGGATTGACTTTTAAATCTCATACAAACTTAAAATTAATGTGTACTTTTATGTTTTTTTGACAGCTAAACCCTAAAATGACAACAAAAAAATTATGTGACCCTTCCCTCAACCCCTAGCACGCTCTTACAGCCCCCTGAAAGGGGATGAATTTTGAGTGTTCATAAAAAAATCAAGATGCATATGGATTTCTATGTTTCTTGGACCGCTTAAACCGAATATGACTACAAAAAATGTATAATACTCCTTCCTCACTCTCTAGCACCCATTACTATGCCCTATAGGGGATTTAATTTTGAAATTTACCTTCATAATTATTTTAGTCTACATCCTAAGTTTTATTAAAAATTTCCAAATAAAATCACCTATAGGGCGTGGAAATGTGTGCTAGGGAGTGAGGGAGGGGTATTATAAATTTTTTGAAGTCATATTTGGTTTTAGTGACCCAAAAAACGTAGAAATCCATATACATCTTGAATTTTCATGAACACTCAAAATTCATCCCCTTTCAGGGGGTTGTAAGGGCGTGCTAGGGATAGAGGGAAGGGTCACATAATTTGTTTGTTATCATTTTAGGATTTAGCTGCCAAAAGAATATAAAAGTACATATTAATTTTAAGTTTGTACGACAGTTAAAAGTCAATCCTCCGGGGCGTTATAGGGGGGCGGTAGGGGAAAAACTGGCAGTTGAAATGATTTTTTATGGGCATATTCGGATTCAGCGACCCCAAAAACCTAGACATAACTGGGTCTACCCTCTGGGTCTGGACACTTTGTTTTTTTTGTGTGCCTGTGTTATTTTTTTGATTTTGTGATTGAGTGGTAGAAAGTGTCCGGAAGAACTTGGGGAAAAGAGCCTAGGGTAACCTCGCTTGCAAGATATGTATTTTTTATACCCTCCAACCACAGTATGGGGGTATACTCACTTTGTCATTCCGTGTGTAACGCATCGAAATATCGGTCTAGGACTCTATAAAGTATATATTTTATTGATCAGTGATCGATTCTAAGACATTATAGCGATGTCCGTCCGTCTGTAGAGGACACGATACAGTCCAAAATAAAAGAGCTAGACTTCCGAAGTTTGGCACTAATTTGTCTTATATTTCTAGGCAGGTTAAGTTCGGAAATGAGCAAAATCAGACTAAGGGGAAAAAAGTTCCCCCTTAGAGAACTAAACTAACCTAAGAAAAACCGCATTTTTTGCAGTGTTTTTTGTACTTTTCTTAAGCAAATTCAACATTTTTATGTCAGAAGAAGGTGCCCCAACGTCTCCCACCAAGCCCCCACCTTCCCCCCAAAAAAAGACGCCCCTGGAAAATTTTTTTGTATTTTTTTTACATATTGGAGGGTATTAAAGATTCGGCACAGCCGAATGTAACACTCTCACTTGTTAGTTTATATTTTCCTTAAAAAAAGGAAAACAAATTTTTAATATTTTTTTTATTCAAAACGGCATTACTTTGCTAATTGGGTGCAGCCTCAGGAGGACTTACAATCACTTTAACCTATAAAATTTTTAATATTTTGAGTGTTTTGAGTAGGTTTATTCTAGCTCGAGATCATTATTTCCTTTACTAATTAAAACTATAATATTCTCATACAATAAATTGCAAGAACATTATTTTTCAGTTTTAAATTTATTTATATTGGTTATTTTTGCACAACTTAATCGACACGTGTTTCGGAATTTGTCAGATTCCATTGTCAAGATTATTTAGCAAATATAAATCTCCTATACTACAAATAGCAAAGGGAGTTTAAATGACAAATCGTTAATGTTCAAACTAAAATATTAGTACATATTCGTATGTATACGTATGTAAATCTCTTTTTAATATTTTTTAATGTCGGCTATTTGACGATCGTGATCTTACTAAGATGGTACAATTTTCGTCTTCTAATTTCCAATGGGAGTAGATTCGAATATGTATTTATATTTTAGTTTGAACATTAACGATTTGTCATTTAAATTCCCATTTCTACTTAAAGTATAGTAGTATGGTATAATATCTTATATGATTTCAAAATAAGTTTTAGTAGTACAACATTTGCAGTCAAAAATTCAAAAATAAACGTCTGACTTTAAAAAATAAAATTAATTAATTGACGCCATTTAGACGTTATTAAAGACAGCATATCATATTAATTAAAACATTCATAGCGACCTTAATAATTTAAATCAGATCTTAAGCTCAGAAAGAGAAAACAAAAGGAAACTATTAAAAATTTAAACAGCTTGACAAACAACGGTCATCGTAAAGCAAATAAATGATGATGATTTCTTTTTCGAAACTCTTGTGGCATACAATAAAAAATTGATTTGATCAACGCCATCAAATAAATCTAAAAAATTTTGTTTGGATGATCATGGTGAATGTTTGACAAAGACACACGAATATTAATATTGTAACCCCCATACCAATAAAACGGCAACTTAATAGAGTAGGGGTATTCAAATAAAGAATTTCAAAAAAAAACTTTTTAAGTTTTGGCCAATTCAAATGAAAGTCCACAATTTTACGTTGTCTCAATTCTTGCGGAGTTAGTTTTAAAGTTATTTTACTAACAATAGTGGTTGAGTGATCTGAAGAGAGCTCCAACGAATATACTACATATAATAAGTTTCTTGAAATATTTAGTCAATCCAAAATCTATAAGATCTGGAATCTTATTTTGGTCTTTTGGCCAGTATATCGGTTCTCTGCTTGAAATCACATCCATACCCATTTTACAAATTGTATCAAACAACACACGGCTTTTCGGGTTAATGAGGCATAACCCCCAGAATGAATGCTTAGCATTATAGTCGCCAGCTGCCAGAACGCGTGAGCCTAGTGATTTGTAGAATGTTCTGAACTGATTCTCAGTGATCTTAAATCGGGGGGTATCATAAATAGACGAAATCACTAGGTTTCATATAAAATTCCTCTCCACAAATTGCAGATGTTTGAAGACAATCATCGCAAAGATCACAGATGAAATTGTGTCTCAGTCGAAGTAGGGAAGTCTGTTCCATGTACGAATTGTTTGGCCAAAGAAAGAGTTTTATCTATAGTGAGTTGTGCGCTCAGCTGTCCAACGACGAACAGGTGAGCTTTACTAGAGAGGTGCGTATTACGATCAAATACATGTCTATCCGGAATGAGGTCATATATCTCAGCAGAACACTTTCCGTTAAAGATACACAACTCACACTTCTACGATGCTCTAAGGAGTTGATGGAATTAGATATTCGATCGTCCCCTATAAGCAAAAGCGCCCTTTTCTGTACGCGGTCAAGTAGCTTCAATGAAGCTACGTGGGAATTGTTTTTCATTTCGGGACGGGTATAGGTGGTATATGCCGGTCAAAAGATCAGATGGTGTAAAGTATGGTTTACATCGTTTCAAATACCCTAAACATTTAAATGCATCTCTTGCTACTTCAAAATTGTGCTTATTTCAACGGATTGCGCTTATATCACACTGTATTTTCATGCCCGTCAAGAGCTTCCGCTTCTTCAATATTGGTAGTACCAATAGATAAATTAGATACTTCCGTACCCAGAATTACATTGAGTCTTCCGTGCATTAAAATTTTCCCTATTCTCAAGGCCCCATAAACAGATTCTCGATAGGTCAAGGTTATAAGAGAGTAGTTCGTATGCTGTCTCATAAGTCTAACTTCGGACTGACCCGGTCTATGGTCAAAAAAATAATAGTGACAGGTATTGCTGTCATCCGCAAAAGAATAAATACTGTTCACAGTAGAGTTCAGTAAGTCGTTGATAAAATCTATAAAAAGGGATGGAGAAAGAACAGAACCCTGTGGTACACCTGCTTTTAATATGAAGGTCCTTGAGGAGAACCATCTATAACAACACGAATAGAACGTTTACTTAGAAAGCTTGCGATAAAACGAGAAAATGATCACCTACCCCAACACATAACTTCGATATAAGTGCATGGTGCCAAACTCGATGAACGTCTTAGAAATATCTAGAGCGATAACCTTACTTTCACCAATGGTGGTTTAGAGAGAAACGCCAACAGATCATCTGTTCAATGGCCCTTACGGAAAGCATACTGACGATCGTTTAACAGGCCATTAAACTTTAAATACATAGTTTACAAAATGGATGTTGAAAAACCTTTTGAAAGCGTGAATCACATGGCGATTGGATGATAGTTGACGGGCTTTGAGGATTCCACTTTTTTTGTGATTTGTTGAATATTGGTCACTTTACAGTAAGAGGAAAATATCCGCGTGGTAAGAAATACTTAAAAATTTTGCAATGGACTAGCCAACGTAGTAGAACACTATCTTCAAGACAAGTGCTGGAATACCATCCGGTCCCGCAGATTTGTTCACGTTGAGCTCGACGAGAACCTTTTTGACCCTTCATGTTCTAAAGAATATGCCGGGCACAGAACATGAGGCCATAGGTAGCACAGGAAGTGGTTGATTAGTCATAGGTACAATAGTTGTTTGCCTTAGGTGTCGGCAATGACTTTTCTCGATTTATTTCGAGTTATCTCAGGGACCGATCTATACGTGTTGTTATAGATGGTTTCTCATCAAATGAGTTTTAGCTTCAATCAGGGGTACCGCAAGGTTCTGTTCTTTCTCCTACACTTTTACTTATTTTTCTAATCGACCTTCTAAGTCAAACTTCAAATCCTATCTACTCTTTTGCAGCAACATTTGTCATTCATTTCCCTTTGATCGTAGGCTAAGCCTTGATCAGGTTGAGGGAAAAAGGCGGATTATGAATGACACACTTAATTAGGATCTGTCGACAATCTCTGAGTGGGGTCTTGCGAATAGGGTCAAGTTTAATGCACGCAAGACCCAATGTTGTATGTTGACCAACAGGAGTGTGGAATCGTCAGCGTCATCTGTACAAATGGGTGGTATAGGTATCGAGTAATCGGACACTCTTGATGTTCTGAGCATGAAAATTCAGTGCGATGTCCGTTGGAATAAACACGTTTTTCAAGTCAAGCATTCAAGTGTCTCGAAAGAAGCATTCAAGTGTCTCGGTTTTTAAACCGCTGTAAGAAGTACTTCACCTCATCCGATCTTCTAACTATATATACCAACTACAACCGACCGAAGATGGAATACATCTCCCATATATGGGCAGGGGCTTCAAAGTCTGTTTTGGAGCTTTTGGACCGTGAGGAGGGCAAAGGACGGCGTTGATGCTTATCATTGACAATAGGGTATCCAACTTTATTGACTCACTGGAGCATCATCGGCTGTGGGTTGTGTGACTCTGTTCTTTCGATATTACAATGGAAAGTGTTCCGCTGAGATAAGTGAACTTATCCCTAGAGCCCGAGTTTTTGTTCCCAACACTCGGTTGTCTAGTAGATCATATCCATTTGTTGTCGATTGTCCAGTTAATCGCATTAAAGAGAAGGTTTGTTTATCAATCGTGCTAGCCATATGTGGAATAATTTTTTTCGTTCAACTGTTGACAAGTGTGGACGTGTTTTAATTTATCTCCGTGCTATTAATTGAATTTTTTGAAATTGTTCGTAATAGGTATTTTTGTAATATTTTCATGACCACATCCAGAAAAATGAAAATATGGACACAAATGATACCGATTTAATTCGAGGCTCTGCCTCACCGACTGGTGCTGGTCCTAGCACTGGTCTTAGGGTTGCGACCTTGAAGTCCGACCTTGATTCTGTTAGGGGTGCCCAGCCTAATATTGGTGGTAAAAAGAAAAAGAAACTTAAACCATCAAAGGTCAGGCACAACCAGAGACGGCTTTGTTTGAAAATAATTAACAGACTAAGCCAACTTGATGGAACGAAGCTCTCCGAACGTGAGAGGTCGTCGCTATCATGGGCGAAAGGAGTCATTGAAGAACAGGACAAACTTTCGGCAATGCGCGCATCTGACAAACAGAGCGCTGTTTCGGCCTCGTCATCGAAGTCTGGTAAAAGGTTGCGCTCGCCCGACGAGGCCCATGCAGTAAGGAATTCGGAGAGTTCTGTTGCCTCCGATTCAGAACAGATGGGATATATATCTGGCTTATTCGAAACCGAATCTGGGGACGAATGCGACCTCTTTGATAACACGGAGGATGAAGCCAATAACACGGTGGTGGAAAGGATGGTGGAAATAAAACAAGATGTTGCGGTTCCTACAAATAAACCTCCATCACTGTAAGGCAGCCTCAGTTGCACTCTTGCTGCGCCTGACGACAGGAGCAGTTGACTTGGTTTTTATCCAAGAGCCCTGGGTGCGGGGTGGCAGGGTTTGCGGATTGAAGACCCCTGGGTTTAAGTTGGTGGTTGCCAAAGGTGAGGGCTCACCAAGAGCCTGCATGTTGGCAAAAAATGGCTTAAATATATTCTTTTTATCTACTTTTAGTGATATGGATGTTACAGGGGCTAGCTTAGAGCTTCATGGGAAGTCTATTTGGCTCGCCTCTGCGTATTTTCCTAATCCGGGGTCAATACCCCCGGAGAAGGTTGTCGGTCTAATTCGGGAGTCTGAATCTAGGGGACACCAGTTAGTAGTGTGTTGTGATGCTAATGCACATCATTCGATATGGGGTAGTACAGACACAAATGATAGAGGCGAATCACTTTTGGAGTTTTTGTTAAGCACTAACCTGTATATTTGTAACAAGGGTGGTGAACCAACTTTCGTTACAAGTACGCGGCAAGAGGTTCTTGACGTAACACTTGTATCAGATACATTGTCTGATAGAATTGATGACTGGAGAGTTTTGGAAGAGCATTCTTTCTCAGATCATCGCTACATTGAGTTTTTACTCAGGGAGCGTGCCCCGGTTGAGACAGTCTCTAGAAATCTGAGGAGAACAAACTGGGTGAAATATAGGGAGACTTTTTCCTTGCTTTTGAATGAAGTACCCTTATCCGAACCGCATAGTTTGGCGGAAATTGACTGTCTGGTTGACCATATAACAAATGTTTGTAATAGGTGCCTGGATGCGTCTTGCCCTTCTGCAAAGCCTAGAGGGAAAAAAAAGCCACCTTGGTGGTCAAATGAGTTGCAGACGAGCAGAGATTCCTGCAGAAAGCTCTTTAACAAGGCTAAATTTTCAAGAGCGGACGAGGACTGGTCTGCATACAGGCTGCAACTTAAGAGTTATAAAAAGATGATCAGAAATGCAAAATGTGATTCTTGGAAAAACTTCTGTGGAAACATAGAAGACGTTTCTGAGGCATCCAGGCTGCGCAAGGTTCTGGCTTCTTCTCCTTGCACCCTGGGATACCTGAAAGATCCTAATGGGGTGTGGTCTTCCTCCAGTGGAGAGTCGCTGGATCTCCTTTTAAACACGCATTTTCCGGGCTATTCCATGACGCCGTTTCAAGCTTTGGAACGTTCTGACGCCCAAGCATCTGAAATTGCTTCGGAAATAATAAATATGCCAACATTAATCTGGGCGATAAAAAGCTTCAGGCCCTATAAATCCCCGGGACCTGATGGTATAATCCCGGCTGAGTTGCAGCAAGTGTCGGACTATATAGCCCCGTTGCTGTATAATCTATACACAGCATGCATCAAGTGGTCGTATATTCCTTTAAAATGGAGGGATACCAGAGTCGTATTTATCCCGAAGGCTGGGAAAAGTTCCCACACAGCTCCGAAGGATTTCAGACCAATTAGTCTGTCTTCTTTTTTGTTAAAGACAATGGAACGAATGATAGACTCATATTTGCGTAGAGTGATTGACCCGAGGTTGCTTTCGACAAAGCAACATGCATACAGCAAGGGACGATCAACGGAAACAGCTCTTCATGAGCTCGTTGGTACCATCGAGAGATCGCTTTCGGTAAAGGAGTACACTATGGTGGCCTTTCTTGATATTGAGGGGGCTTTTAATAATGTCATCCCAGAATCGATAATATTGGCATTGTCTGGTCTGGGAGTAAAGCGTGAAATCGTTTTAATGGTGGAAAGCCTACCTTCCAGTAGACGTATAACGTCTGAATTGGGAGCGTCCGTCATATCTCGATTTGGCATCACTGGTGCTCTTCGTACTACACCTACGGCTGCATTAGAAATCCTCCTTCACCTGATACCCTTGGACATATTGGGTAGGCAGTATGCAGCTGCGTCGGCAATTCGACTTAATAGCACGCTGCAATGGAGGAGCAGCGATTGTGGCCATAGCGCGATCTTGAAAAAGATAACAATACCACAAAATGTGGATTGTGCTCCCTCTTTGAGCCTTTTTGAGCGCCACTTTACCACTATGATACCATCCAGGGAGTCTTGGATTGGGGATACTCCGGGAAGAGGAGCTACCATAAATTTTTACATAGATGGATCGAGGCTGCACGAACAAGTGGGCTTTGGGGTCTATTCGGAAGAGCTTGGATTGAGCCTGGCTCGTAGATTGCCAGATCATTGCAGTGTTTACCAGGCAGAGATGCTGGCAATAAAGGAAGTGGCTGACTGGTTGAGCTGCAATGTCTTGTCTACAACCGCAGTCAACATCTATACTGACAGTCAAGCCGCGGTCAAGTCCCTGGATTCAATGTTTCTGAAAACAAGATCTGCCCTTAACTGCCGCACGTCTTTAAATGAGAAGGCCAAGCAGTTTAACATACGACTCATATGGGTCCCAGGGCACAGAGACATTCCAGGGAATTGCAAAGCCGATGAGCTTGCAAGACTAGGAACTACCTTACAGGTTCCAACAGAATTGGAATGTGTTGGTATGCCTCTAGAAACTTGCAAGCAAAACCTACGGCTTTGTTCAGCGACGGAGACTAATCAAAGATGGGCAAATGGATGGACGTGTGAGACAACACGACTGATTTGGCCTTCTCTTAATCAGGGCCGCACAAGTGAGCTGATATCGCTTCCAAGAGGAGAGATTTCGACGGTGGTTTCTATAATTACCGGACACTGTCTTATAGGGAAGCACGCAGAGCGGTTAAATGTGCCGTCGAATGACTTTTGCCGAAGTTGCATGGATGAAGAGGAGTTGGAAACTATCGAACACTTTATTTGCCATTGCCCGGCACTTTCTGGTCAGCGACTTGCTTCACTGGGATCTAGGGAGCTGTACGATCTTTCTGATTATTCGGATGTCAAAATTCAACATCTAAGGAGTTTCATAAGAAGCTCAAACTGGTTTAACGACAGGGACTAGTAGGGAAACCTATTACGATCCCGTGGTATCACAATGGACCTCAGAGTCTACGTGTGTTGACGTAAAACATCAGCAGCCACTTACAACCTAACCTAACCTATGTGGAATAATCTTCCAGCGGAGGTCTTCCCAATTTCTTTCAATGTAGATAAATTCAAGTCAAATATCCACAAACACTACTCCTTCTTTCCTCCGCCTCACAACCTATTTTCCTGATATCAACACAATGCACTGCATTAGTAGTGACATCCCCTGAGTACTGGTTCATCGTAAAAAAAAAAATGTCCTCGTTTGCTTATTCAGCGGTTCAGTACTTTCATTATTATTCAACCACCATTCTGTAGCGTGTCAAAAGTGTTTTCAAGTCCACTAAAATTTTGATCCTGGCCGGATGGTTGAGTTCGAGAATTTTTTCCATTTAATCAAGATTGATAACTCGAAGTCGGGTTACCGATTCTTGGGGTCGGCCTTCTAAAACAGATGCAAAGGATTGAGTGTTTTCTCCGAGATTCGGATCGTTTGCCGAGGGTTGTTGTTAGGTTCGGAATTCTCGTGCAAAGGATTCATTATTTTGTCCTATATTCGGAACGTTTAACGTTTGGACCTCTATCGATTTCGAGAATTATCCCCTGAGTGTAAAAGTGAATACCCCAACTGAGTTAGTTTTTCTTTCTTTGTTTTTATAAATAACAATAATATAAAAATAAAAGTTACTTTATCCGATAATTTATTAAACATAAATAAAAAAAAAAAAAAAAAAACAAAATACAAATCATTTTGTTTGTTGACAGTTGCTTATGTTTCTTTTTTCGTGTTGTTGTTTTTCGAGTCTCCACCATCACTATCCATCCCCACACTCACTCACACACAACTCATTTCATTATAAAGATGATGTTTCCAAGTTGGGGTTCAAGTAGACAAGATGAGCGCGGAGTTGTGAATAGTGTAGTAGTCGATGTTGTTGTTGTTGTGGCTGGAGTGCCCATCAAATGAATTAAAACGCCATGTTTTATTGATGATGACGACAACAACATTTAACAAACGTACCGTAGACATCGATGAATAGCTTGCGTTAATGTTAAACTTTGGTTGTCGATTTTTTCGGTTTTTGTTTTTTTTTTGTATTTTGATTAAAATCATCATCATCAGACATTAACACTGTATGCTGCCGCCGACGTATTCTCTTTAATATAAAGACCATGAATAAAGTACGAACATTAATATGCTTACAGCTGCCGTAACAGCGTTTAGTGATGTAGCTGGTATTAGAGATGAACAAGTGAATCATTTAACGGAAATGGGGATTATAACCGAATTCATCACGGTCATAATCCCCATAATAGTTGTAGGGACTATGACCGTTTCCAAAACGGTCACAATCCCAATGGGAACTAAGTCCGTTCCCTGTTGGGATTATGACCGAACTTTTTTTGGTCATAACGCCCATTCTTATTATGGGGAGTAAGGCCAAAGCAATTGGTCATAAACCCTGTTTTCTGCAGAGAGGGCTGGTTTAGCGAAGCAGCTAAATTAATTTATGAAGTTTGTAATTCCGGAGAAAAACTTTTAAGACAAAAACAATACAATTTTTTGGGATCCAAATGAAATTGAGAACTTCTATTTGAAGTTGAGAAAATTCCTTATAAAATTGAAAATTTCCATTTGAAATTGATAAAATTCCATATAAAATTGAGACATTCTATTTGAAATTGAGAAAATTTCAATTGAAAATGGAGTTTTCCATTTGAAATTGAGAAAACTTCAAATGAAATTGAGATTTTTTATTTGAAATTGAGATAACTTCATTTTAAATTGAGAAAATTTTATATGTATTTGAGAAAATTTCAAATGAAATTGAAAAAGTTTTAAATGAAACTGGGAAAATTTCTTATGAAATTGAGACTTTATATTTGAAATTGAGATATTTACATATGAAATTGGGAATTGAAGATATTTACATATGAAATTGGGAATTGAAAATTTTCTTAATTTTAATTAAAATTGAGCATTTGCATTTGAAATTGGGAATACTTCAAACGAAACTAATACTTTCCATTTGAATTTTAAAAAATTTCAAAAGAAATTGAGATATTTTCAATTGAAATTGAGAAAATTTCTACTGAAATTGAAAAACAAATTGAGATATTTTCAATTGAAATTGAGAAAATTTCTAATGAAATTAAGAAAAATTCAAATGAAATTAAAAAATGAAATTAAAAAAATTTCAAATGAAATTGAGAAAGTTTCAAATAAAAAATTTCAGAGATATTCCCAATTTTATTTGAAATTTTCTTAATTTCATTTGAAAATTTAAAATTTTCTCAATTTCTTTTGAAATTTTCTCAATTTCAATTTAAAATATCTCAAATTCATTAGAAGTTTCTTCAATCAAAATTTTCTCAATTTCATTTGAAATTCTCTTAATTTAAAATAAAAATTTTGTGGGTTGTAAAAGACAGAAAGCAAATTTTGAGAAAGTCCATTTCACCTACACTTTAAATAATCCAATGTGCCCGCCAGACCAACAGGATCCTAAAACTTTTTCGTACACTGGGTGAGGATCAACACTCAAAATAATTACTCTGTTAAATACAGAGATACACTGCTGAGCCAACAGAAAATACCATAGATTTCCAACCAGCAAGATTTTTTGTTATTTTACGAAGAAAACTCTGTAAAATGATTTCGATAAAAAACTGTAGATTTACAGAATTATCTATAAAATCTTGATCAAAGCGACCAGAATTTTGCCAAGAAGCATGGATAGTAATAACTTGACACAAAATAAAGGCAAATGCAATCATTTAAATGCGCCCGCTTAAATGTTTCGCACGCGAATGTTTAACTTTGTAGAAATTATTCATAAACTCGCTGAATGTTCTCACGGTTTTTGTTTTTTCATAAACTTCTCATTTTCAGTTCCACATTTGAGGGGGGTCATTCCAGTCACTGTTGCCAGATTTGACGATTTCTCTGCATTTTGACGATTTTTACTCCCCAAAATAGCTGTCAATTTTGTCTACTTTTTATAATTTTTTTAATGAAACTTTAGTATCCAAAAGAAACAAAACAAGCGAGAGTGTTAAATTTGGCTGTGCCAAATCTTTTATACCCTCCAAAATTTAAAAAAAAAAAAAAAATTAAAAAAAATTGTCAGTGGCGTTTTTTTTGGGAGGGGGTGGGGCTGGAGAATGGGGTCAGTGGGGGACTTGGGGAGCACCTTTCCATCGCGAAATATATACCAAATGTTTCATTTATTTAACAAAAATACAAAAAAAACATGTAAAATAAGTGTATTTTTTCAGAGGTTGGTTCAGTTCTTCAAGGTGGAACTTTTTTGCCCCTGGCCCGATTTTACCCATTCACGAACTTAACCTGCCTATGAACATGAGACATATTTGTGCCAAACTTCAGGAGTCTAGCTGTTTTATTTTGGACTGCATTGTGTTATCTACAGACAGACGGACGGACATTCATAGAATGTCTTAGAATAGATCATGGATCAATAATATATACACTTTATGGGGTCCCCGACCGATATTTCGATGCGTTACAAACGGAATGACAAAGTGAGTATACCGCTATACTGTGGTTGGAGGGTATAAAAAAATGGGGGTTTTTTTGTGGATAAATGTTAACAAATTGATTTATTATGATATTTGAGAAATTTTATTATTATTATTTTTTATGGCAGTGTCCACAGAAAAGGGCAGACGGAAAAAAAATACATTTTCTAATTAACTTGACCCAACTGCATGACCTTTTCTTTCATAAAAATATTTTATATGTTAAAGAAGGTGAATTGACAAAACCCTGGTCTAGTTTTGTCAATTTTCAAACTGAACCATTCAATGGGCATAAGATATATTTAAGCCAAACTGCATGGATTTAATTTTTTTGTTTTGGACTGCATCATATCTTCAACGTACGGGCGGACATCGCTTGAATGAATCGTTAATCGATGATAAATATACCTTTTTTATTTTGACAATTTTTTGACGATTTCTGCAAATGGGATGACGATTTTGACGATTTTTTTATAAAAATCTTACATTTTTGACGATTTTGTACCCAACAATTCTGGCAACCCTGATTCCAGTAAGCACTTTTATAAAATTAAAGGGAAATCGTTAAAGAATGTCTTGACTTTCTTATATATCTTTTTAATGTGCTAAATATGGATTTTACACAATGGTCACTATTTGATTTCTGATCAATTTCTCCTTCCTTAATGTGTAATAGTGCATTTACACTGGTCCTCTAAGCTAGCTTAAAGTAGATTGTGGCTCCAATCCAGTTTCAACCTATTAGATTGGCCATACAAATTTATTTTTTTTTAATCTAGTAGTTTAGACTCTAATCGGCAAACGCAATCTGGTAAAGTTAGATGCAACTCTGTATATCTATTATTTGCATTTTCCAACACTGAAAAACACCGACACAAAGCCTACCGTTTTGATGACGCCGCCAAGTATGTTTATGCCGCCGTCATTGTTATTTGTAAACGCCGTCACTGTCCTTGCACTCAAAATAATTACTCTGTTAAATACTCTGTAAAATGACTGTAATCTCAATTCGACAGATATTTGACAAAGTTATCTGTCGAAATACGGATTTTAAGAAAATACTTTGTATTTTCTTGTAACCGAAAAACAAAATTTTACCTGTAATTTTACTTTTTACTTTGTAATAAACAGAGTTTTTTGTTAAAATACGGATTTTAGAAAAATACTTTGTTTTTTTTCTCGTAACCAAAATACTAAATTTCATTTGTAATTTTACTTATTGCTCTGAACTTTGCACCACATGTCAATTGCTATTAAATTAAGAAATTTGCTTATTGTTTTGTTTGTTAGACAGATCGCAAATAAGGATATATTATAAAAAAAAAAAAAAAAAACTTATTGCTCTGTAAAAATAATAATCACTTCAAAAAAACTTCCAAATATGACCGATAAACCCTTCTTTAAAAAGTGTCTTAAATTACAATAAAAACTGGTAAATTTTACGAGGATGACGTGTAAAATTGGAGTTACTTGTTAAAAACTCGTAATATTCACAAAAATAAAAAAAGTAAATTTACAACTTGGAAGAATTAAAGTGGGAAAAATTAACAAAATTTAAATTTTTATTATAATTAATTTAATTTTTTTAATTTTAATGAGTGTTTTTGATGCAGAGACGTTTTACTCATAAAATGGATTTAACTAAAACTTTGTAAATTTACAGAGTTTTTTTGTGTAAAATTTTGAACTTATAAAATGCATTTAACTAAAACTTTGTATATTTACAGAGTTTTTTTGGTAAAATTCTTTTCGGTTTTATCAATATTTTACAGATAAATCTGTAAATTTACAGTTTTTTTTATTGAAATCATTTTACAGAGTTTTCTTCGTAAAATAACAAAAAATCTTGCTGGTTGGAAATCTATGGTATTTTCTGCTGGCTCAGCAGAGTATCTCTGTAATTTAACAGAGTGATTATTTTGAGTGTGTTAATCATACGACGACAAATTACCGTCGCTGTCTTTTGACGCAGTCACACACATTTATTACCAACTTGTTATAAATGCCAATCTTAATCGTCTCAAATGTAAAAAATGCCAATGTAAACGGTACAGATTGCAAAGTAGATTAAAATCGCAATTTACTAGATTAGAAATCCAATGTAAACGCACTATAAGTTGTGTTGACAATTGGGAAGTGCCATCACTATGAAATAACTCCCAAATCGTATGGAAATTTTTGGGACTTGTTGCGTTATTTTTCTTGGGACTTATTTTATTGGGAGTTATTTCATGGCGCCATAAAAGGGAGATAATCGTTAAAAAAAGCTGTAAGATTATCTTTTCTACATCTTCATTTACACTTTCTAAACATGAACTCGAGCCGCTATAATAAAATAATACAAAATAATAAAAAAAATAAATAGTGGAGATCGAAGGGTAACACAAGGGAGTCTTCCCTTGTAAGTGTTAGGTTGTAGGTTGTGGAAGTATAAGTGTTGTTTTTTTTTTACAAACAAATCTTGATTTACCATTAGTCACTTAATTCACGCACTCATCTCTAACTAAATCACTTTATATGTATATTTTATTTATTTCTTCTTTTTTTTTATAAATTAAACTTATGCAAATTAAGTTGGAGTTGTTAGAGCATAACGAATTGAAAAATAATTTTGATTAAAGAAAATTAAAAAAAAAAAAAACTGACAATGAGTTGAAGACTATTTATGATGATAAATGTTATTTGGGAAGGCCTAAATTTTTTTTTATTTATTTTTATTGTTTTTTCGGATTATTTAGTGTTGAATGATTTTATTGATAAGATTTTGTTAAGGAACATATTTTAAAATAAAAAAAAATCTATTATAATCATATTAATTTGATTTCGTTTTGGAAAATGATAAAAATATTAAAATTATTTGAAATGATGAAGATGAGCTATTAGAAATTACCTTAAAGCTTTGTTTTATACATAGCAAACCCATAATTTATCAAAAAAATAATGTAAAAATTATTCAAACACCATTGCACACAAAAAAAAATTTGTCAAATTACTAGGAAAAGTCTCGTAATCCCATTTTACCAATATTTGACAGTTTTCCTTGTTTTTTAACAAATCGAAATTTAAATTTTTTTTGTAATTTTAGAATTTTTTTTGTAATTTTACATTTTTTTTTGTAATTTTACAAATTTTCAAGATAATTTTACAAAAAAAATCTAGTAAATTCACGAGAATTCCTTGTAATTTAAATTGCGGCAAAAAACTGTAAATTTAAAATTTTTTTGGTAAAAAGCTTGTTAAATTACAGAATTATTGGTAAAAAGCTTGTAAAATTACTAGGAATTTTCGTAAAATAGGAGGTAGCAAAAAATCTAGTAAAATTACGAAACCTCTTTGTAAATTTTATCGTGTCGAAAAATTTGTAAATTTACAATTTTATTGGTAAAAACCTTGTAAAATTACAAAATTATTGGTTAAAATCTTGTAAAATTACTAGGAATTTTTGTGAAATAGGAGGTAGCAAAGAAAAAAAAGATACAAGTTTTTCTGGTAATTTTATATGGTTTTGTTTTGAGTGTACTTATGTAAAAAGTTTATTATAGACCAGTAAAATAAGGGTAATGAGGTCAATTTGTAAAATTTTAGAGAGAAATATAACATTTAATTTGACAGGATTATTTGTTTTAGTATTTTAGCAAAGAAAAAAACCGAATTGCAGTCATATGTGTAAAATTAAAGATAATTTTTTTAACTAGAATAATTTTAATTTGACTGTATTTTAACAAAAAAAAATCGGGTTTAGTTATAACATTTTTTGGTTTGTTTATTATTATTTTCTTATATTCATGCCCACAAAAGGGTGGCGAACCGAAAAGAACGGCATTTTATAATCCCCTGGCTTCGATTGAATAGAAATATTTAATAATTTAAACAAAAACAAAACTGTAAAAACTGCCCTTTTCAGAGATTGGTTTAGATTTTCAATGGGAAACTTTTCCCCCTAGTCCGATCTGTTCCAGTTACGAATATGACCTGCATATGACCATAAGACATATGAGGCATTCCACACCATATTCCCCGCTACAGAAAAACATGTGTTCCGTAAATTTCAAAATTTTCAGAACCCGTTCTGAAATTTTCCATTTTTTAAAAAAGGCAATTTATCAAAAATCCAGCAACTTTTTTTTTTAAAAATTTTTTTTTTAAGTTTAGATGTTTGTCCAACGTCTCAAAAAAATTCTGAAACGCGTTTTTCGAGAAAATCGCATTTGAATTTTAAATTTCATAACAATTTTATAATTTGCTTGTATTTTCTTGTTTTAACGTTGCGAATGAGTGTTGTTAAAGGACGTTTGTCACGATAAGACTTAGAAAAATGATCTGTCAAAAAATCGTATAGAATTTTAAAATGTTATCACGTACATGCGAAATGTAATGACACGGATGGTAATACGGAAGAAATTTTGACAGTCGCGTAATATTCGTCATTTTTAGAAATATTTCTAAAAGCTGAGACTTTTCATTTTATCAGAGATGTATTTTCTTTTCAACTTATTGACGCCAATATAAAAACAAAAGACTAAAGCTACAAAGTTAAGTTTATCAATTTAAAAGTCTCTTATTTTGATGTATTTTTAAAAAATACACAACAAATAATCTTTTTTAACATTTATATTTCTGAAATGTGATGGTTGCAAAGGGCACTGTATTAAAAAAAAAAATAAATTTGGTTTGATTTTTTGACAGTCAGACCAAATTTCATTTTATTTCGGTTTACTAAAATCTTACGACTCAGTATTATCGTGACAAACGGCCTTAATTGCATAAATATTACTCTTACGCTCCACAGTGGGTTCGATGGTACCCAAAATGGCGATTAATTCAGATAAGCAGTAGTTTTAGAATATCCCAGCAAAACTTAGATTACCAAATAAGGTATAAAATAAGGTATAGGATCTCTTATTTTATACATTGCAGCATTGATGATTTTAACAGGCGATGAGACTCAAAGTAATGCATCCACATTATCACAAAGAATACCAGTAAGGTATAAAATAAGTCATAAATTTATAACGACGAATACGAGTAAGGTGTAAAATATATGATATTTTATAGGTTACCAGAAACGAAATAATATAGCATACCAGAAGATAATATATAAGGTGTTACGAGTAGTGAAAAAGTAATTTTGTATTAAATTTACTCACTTACAAAGTGAGTGTAAGTAGATAAAATATGCTCGTGAGTGTGTGTCGTTAGTAATTTCCTGTCGTGAGCCCATCTCTAGTTTAAACTTATGCATTTTTTATAAAATAATTATTTTTTATGTTATTGTAATGCATTATGCATCCAATAATAAATAATACATTATTTCAAACTTTCAAATAATACATAATGTAACCAATTATAAGTCATCCATGATTTAATGTTTAGAAATAACAAATATGAAATACATTTTTTCCAATAATCATGCATTACGTAGCAAATTATTAGTAATGCATTATTTTGCATTTGAAAATAATACGTTGTGGAACAAATGTTTGGTAAGACATCATAAAATAATGCTACACTAAGAAAATTATGTCATTAACTGTTTGTAGGTTATTTTAAAAAGTAATCAGTAAAGTTATTTTAAAAGAAAAATCAGTTATTTTATAAAGGATTTAATTTTTTTACTGTTTCTGTAGTTTAAAAAATATAATTTACTGTCTTAAAAACGAATTTTCTGTTACATTCATTTTTGACAGTAAAAAATTTCTTCTATAGTTTTACTGTTTTTCAATACAAAATAAGTGAATATTCAGTAGTTTTTTAATGTTTTGGTTAGTCATTAAATTAACATTTAAAATTGACTGTAATGTGTTTTTATTTTAAATGAAAAAACAGTGGAATGGTTTTTAAATAAAATTTCATTTGTTTTAAGTGAATATTCACTGGAATTTACCTACATAATTTTTTGAGTGTACAAATAAGTTATATGCATTACCTGGTAATGTGTTATATATTCACTACCCATTACCAAAGTTTTGCTGGGATTATATTTTTTTATTGATGACCTAATATAAACACTAGAGTGTCCCTTATATTGGAAATGTTAGAAATCTTGAGACGGTACCCGCTCATTTTTTTCCTTTTGACTTAAAAATAACTCAGGAAAAATTTTACGCCCCTAGGACCACGCCTTCCCTACGCGACGGGGCCTTAAAAAGCGGGGCCTAAAAAATCATTTTTCCATACAAACCAAAAAATTTTTTTTTGATTTTTAATTTTTTTGTTGTTAATTATTATATTACTTGCTTAGCTTATTTACGACAAAAAATTTGATTTTGGTGGGATAAGTCTTTCAGCGCTAAAAAAATTTTCGCAAAAAAAAATTTTGAGCCGCCGGGGTCCTGCAGTAAAAAATTTTTAAAAAATATTTTTTTTTAGTTTTGACCAGCAACGGTTTTAGCTGCTATGTTGCTTTAAATGATATATATTCATAAAAAAATATTTTTTGTATCTGTGACATCTTTATCGTGTTCTAAAAAAGGGTACAAAATGCATTGTTGATTTTTTTCGATACACGATAAAGATGTCACAAATATGAATAATATTTTTTTTGGAATATATATCATTAAAAACAACATAACAACTAAAACCGTTGCTTTTCAAAACTAAAAAAAAATATTTTTTAAAAATTTTTTACCGTAGGATCCCTACGGCTAAAAATTTTTTTTTCGAAAAAGATAAAGATGTCACAGGTATGAATAATTTTTTTTTTGGAATATATATCATTAAAAGCAACATAACAACTAAAACCGTTGCTGGTCAAAACTAAAAAAAAATATTTTTTTAAAAATTTTTTACTGCAGGACCCCGGCGGCTCAAATTTTTTTTTTGCGAAAAATTTTTTAGCGCTGAAAGACTTATCCCACCAAAATCAATTTTTTTGTCGTGAATAAGCAAACCAAGTAATAAAATAAATAATAACAAAAAAATTAAAAATCAAAAAAAAAAATTTTTGGTTTGTATGGAAAAATGATTTTTTAGGCCCCGCTCTTTAAGGCCCCGTCGCGTAGGGAAGGCGTGGTCCTAGGGGCGTAAAATTTTTCCTGAGTTATTTTTAAGTCAAAAGGAAAAAAATGAGCGGGTACCGTCTCAAGATTTCCAACATTTCCAAAATAAGGGACACTCTAATAAACACGTAAAAATACACATTTTGCAAAAAAAAAAAATTTTAACCTGTTAGGCGTTTTTTTGTTTTTCAGAAAAAAGGGTTATAGTTCACAATTTTTGCTGTAACTTTGGAATGAAAAGCGATAAATTAATAAAAAAAAATGGAAATTTAAGTGTACATAATGTGATATCAAAGTAATTAAAGAAAGAATGAATAATACGTATTTATATTATTATAGATTTTATTTAAAATCCAATTTTTGTTTTTCACAAAATCTCATAAATGTACAAATTTATCTGAAAAAAGTGATTTAAGGGAATATTATAGTTTTTTATTAACGAATTATCATAAATACATAAAAACACAGCATTTTAGGAAAAAAAAAATTAACAAAAAATTTTTTTTTTAATATTTTAGTCGTTTTTTTTTGTTTTTGGAAAAAACACGAAACCCTTGATCATGTAATAAAGCTACAAAAAACAAATGAAGGGGACGTTTTTTTTGGCGTAGGGGGGGAGGGTTTACCGGGAGACTATGGGGAACACCTTCCCCTCGCGATAAACGTTGCCAAAAAAATAGATCTCAGTTTTTGCAACTAATTAATAAAAATTTATCATTATTTAAATTATTTTTTCTATACACGCCCCCAAAAAGGGGCGGACCGAAAAAATTGGCTTTCCTGATCCCCCTTGGTTCAAATTAAGGTCGATGAACTTCATATGGCATTAAAATGTTTCATTTATTGAACAAATATACAAATAAAACTTGTAAAAAAAATATTTTTCTGGGGTAGTTTTAGTTCTTCAAGGGGGCACTTTTTCCCCCCTCGTCCGATTTTGCTCGTTCAAGAACTTAACCAGTCTATGACCATTATACATATTTGTGACAAACTTCAGGATTCTAGCTCTTGTTTTATGTACTTTATGGTGTGCTCAACAAGAGACTGACGGACACACTGTTAGTCACAGAATGTCTTAGAATCGATCAGTGATGAATAATATACACTTTATGGGGTCCTAGACCAATATTTCGATGCGTTACATACGGAATGACAGAGTGAGTGTAAGCCCATACTGTAGTTGAAGGGTATAAACACACGTATATTGGTCTTGTTTAATAAATGATACCCAGACTTTTTACACAAAAATGGTAATAAAAAAAAGGGCCGGGCATTGTCTGTACTTTTTTTCTTTTAAATAAAAGCTGATATCCTATACTTTTTTAAAATCCACAAAACTAAATCCAACTATTACTAACTTAATATGTGTGGCCCATTAAATGTGGAATATATCCCAATTTTGGACCCTTTTTAAAAAAAATATTAAAAATGTTAAGACACAATTTTTATAAACAAAAAAAATTTTACAATTTAGTTTAATACCTGGTGTTTAAGGTTCCATTATAAAAGATTTTCTTTAAAAAGACTTAATACTACTAATAATCGCTTGAATTGTAAAAAAATTAAATCTTATTACTTTTTTCAAAGACTGCAATAATTTGCTAACTTTGACAGCTCACCGAAAAAAAAGTAAACAACTTAGTTGATTGATTTTGATAACTAGTGTTGCAGAATTTTATCTACTTTTACCCCATACCAAATTGTATAACAAAAACTTCATTTATAAATTTCAATTAATCGCCACTTTGGTACCATTTGAACTGAACCCAATGTGCGCTCTGTTGAAACAAGAAAATACAAGCAAATTACTAAATTGTTATGAAATTTAAAATTCAAATGCGATTTTCTCGAAAAAAATGAAAAATGCGTTTCTGAATTTTTTGGTGTGGATGGACAAACATCTAAACTTAAAAAAAAAAAATAAAAAAAAGTGGCCGGATTTTTGATAAATTGACTTTTTTAAAAAATATAAAATTTCAGAACGGGTTCTGAAAATTTTCCAAAAAAAAAAAATTTTAATCGATAGAACATGCAAAACTATATAAGAATGTAAATTTTTGACATTGTGGTGCATTCCGTTTTAATGTGATAAATATTTAATCGAGGCAACTCGCCACAAATTTGACAATTTTTCCAATATTTGACCACGCCTCCTAAGCTCAGTTTTTGAAAAATTGAAAAACCAAAAACGCAATTTTCTAAGTTCCATATAGGGCTATCCATACGACCTATTCCGAAGTTTAATGTACACGTGTTTTTTTTTTCGCTGGACTTTTGGTGTAGGATGCCTCATATTCGTGCCAAATTAAGGAGTCTAGCTCATTTATTTTGGACATGCATTGTGATTTTTACAGACAGACGGACGGATTTTTCATGTTTTCCCGCTCAAAAATATTCAAATCATCGACCCACCTACATCCCTATTATCTTATTGACACTCTGAGACTGATCATAACTAATTGTGCAACATTGTATTAAAAAAAACAAGTTTCATTTTATATTTTTTTATATAAATGTATTGTCAATATTATCAATCTTGATTAACTACTATTTTTTAATGACACCCCTTCGATAATAAACCTTCAGCGATAAATTGGCCATAAATCATACATATTGCATTTGCAATTCAAACCAATTTAATTAACTTAATTTATGAGAATAAACCCAAAATATTGTTAATACTTGTTGTACACTCAAAATAATAACTTTGTTTAATTAACCAGATAATCCGATGGGCCCGCAGAAATAACTCTGATTTATATTCAGGAACAGATTTTGGGGATTTTTTTTTTGGTAAAAATTAAGTTGGATTCACTATGAGGCAGTACTTTTTACTAGAGATCGGATTTTGTTGCCCTTTTCTCACTTTCAAATATATTTTTTTCATTATGGTATCTCTATTTTTAGAGATGCTACACTAAAATACAGAGTACTCGATTATTGCACTAAAAAAAACTTGTAAAATTACAAGAAAATCTTGTAACTTTTTTTTTGTTTGCTACCTTCTATTTAACAAAAATTCGTAGTAATTTTACAAGATTTTTACCAATAATTATGTAATTTTACAAGGTTTTTACTAATAAAATTGTAAATTTACAAATTTTTGACACGATAAAATTTACAAAGATGTTTCGTAATTTTACTAGATTTTTTGCTACCTCCTATTTTACGAGAATTCCTAGTAATTTTACAAGCTTTTTACCAAATAATTTTGTAATTTTACAAGCTGTTTACCAATAAAATTGTAAATTTACAGTTTTTTTGGCGCAATTAAAATTACAAGGAATTCTTATGAATTTACTAGATTTTTTTTGTAAAATTGTCTTGGAAATTTGTAAAATTACAAAAAAAATTGTAAAATTACAAAACAAATGTAAATTTCAATTTGTGAAAAACAAGGACTTTTCGTAGTAATTTGACAAAGTTAGTTTTTTTGTGTGTGAATCCAGCTTTAAGATTCCAAAGCTATAAGTAAAAAAAATATAAAATTAGGTTTTTGTTTATAACAAAATTATTAAGTATTTATCTTCAATCTGTATTTTAGCAAAAACTCTGTGAAATTTTTGTCAAATCCAGATTACAGTCATTTTACAGACTCATTATTTTGAGTGCACCTTAAACTGCCCCTCCAGAAAAATCAAAAAAAAAATAATAATTTACAATACTCAAATGGCTCCACTAGAATCATAAACAAAAACTCTGTAGTATAACAAACCGATTTTCTAAAGCATAGTTTGCACCTGTCAGTCGATTATTGCATGACAACTGGCTTGCAAATCATGACATGAGTTCAATTTGTGACAATTATTATGGCAACATTTCAAAAACAACAACAAACAACTTAAATTGTATTAGCACATTGAATTGGAATAAATAAAATATATAAAGCAAGTACAATAAATATATATGTACTTTAGGGTGGTGCGTATTCCAACAAAGTGCTCAGATCAAATATTAATAAAGCGAAAGAGTAGGTACAAGATAATATATCATAATTTGAAAAAAAAAAAATAAATATTAAAATTCTGATTCATTTTTATTAAAAAATAAGCATTTCTTTATTCGACCTTTAAAATATTGCATTTTGAGTAGATTTATTCTAGAACGAGGTCAATATTTTCTTTACTAATTAAAACACTTACAAGAGAAGTATCGCAAATCTCTAAAATATATATAAAAGAGACGACTTTAAGGTTTCGTACAATCCCTGGGATGTATTGAATGAAATCAAGTAGATTACCTAATATATTTTAAAATTTTGTTTCATGAAATTTTGAAAAAGAAGTTTTAAGCTCCATGATTAAAATGTGAGTTTTTTGGGTCTCAAGGCTTAGGCACAATTTTTTTTTTTTTTTTTTATTTTGTAAATTTTTTTCACAATCCCCAATTTTTACCCGCACTTTAATAGTTGATCTAAGAATTTTGTTGAAATATGCATCACCCTATTGCACATACAAATAAAATTTTAATATCATTGATTTTTTTATCTAAATTTGCTTTGTGAATTTTGTTGTATTTTTTTTTTTTTTTTTGTGTTTGTTACAATTGCATTTTAAAGCTTTAAATGACATTTGATTTTTTTGTTTAGCGTTTTTTACATTTTTATTACCATATTTTTTTGTTTTTGCTCTTTAACTGTTGTAGCATGTTTTATTGTATTAAAAAAGGCTAAGAACAATAATTTCGTAAGATTTTGTAACTAATTGCTTTAGATACGATTGTTTGTTGTAATACACTAAAATATGGGCGTGTTTTTTTTAATCGTAGTTAAGTTTAAGCCATTTTTCGTAGGGCATCTGAGAAATTTTAAAATTTTAAGCTGTAAGATGGGAAATCTATAATAGTGTTAATCCAAGTCAAATAAGCCTCTCCTGATTCCAAATCTTTTTTGATACATTCAAAAATAACAATAATTTAGCACTATTGGGAGTCTACTGTTACATATTCTTATGGTGCTTCCAAAAAATAGGACTTGAGTTGAGTTGAGTTGAGGGTGGGTTGTACAAGCCTAAAAATAGGTAAATTTTTAGGCAAGTCCATGGCGCTCAGACTTAAAATAGTCCATTGCACCGTACCCAGAAAGGAAAGATTAAGTAAGGGTGATAAAAGGTTGAGAAGAAAAAGGAAGAAAAGTGCTTGCTCAGAATTTCTCAGTTGCTTTCACAAACTTGAGAAAATCAGACAAGGGAAGTCCATGGACCGTGTCCCTTGAGAACGCTGGACAACAACATACATAATGTTCAGTTGTGTCATCATCCTCAACACAAGCCACGCATAATGGGTCTGATAAGACACCTAATCTCATCATATGACGAGCACAGGCATTGTGTCCCGTAATTAAGCCAGTAAGTCTGCGACAGTCTATTCTACTGAGACTGAGTAGATAGTTAGCCACTTTCTTGTCTGGCTTAGTTACAAAACGTTTGGTATTCTTGCATACCAACTCATTTGACCATCTTTCCATGAAAGTTGCTTTCATATGAGAGTTGATTCAACGCATCAGCCATGTCAAGCCAATACCAATTTGAGGTTCCGGATTGTAAGGAATTGTATCAGAGCCAAGATTTGCCAAAGAGTCAGCAATCTCGTTTCCCCGTATTCCCCTATGACCCGGAACCCACAGAAGACTGACGCTATTCCCACATGAGACCTCATTGAGTCTGCGTCTACATTCCTGGACAATTTTGGATGAAGTGACTGGAGATTCAAGTGCAATGAGCGCAGCCTGGCTGTCACTGCAAATACTGATTCTCCTATTACTCCATCTGTTCCCAATTATCCAGGTCGCTACGTCCAAAATAGCAAATATTTCAGTCTGAAATACTGTAGCCATTTTTCTAATAGCAATATAGCATTTGGTCGCATCGTCCAAATACCAGCCAGACCCAGAGCCATTTAAGGTACTGGATCCATCAGTGTAGAAAGTATCCGTGTAATTTTCCAGTAGGTCTGCTGGGTTTCCCCAGTCTTCCCTACTCGGAAATATTACAGTAAACTTCCTACCAAACTCGATGCAACAGGTTGTATTGTCCAAAGGCATAGAAAACATCGGACAAAGTTCCGATAGCCTATTGAACAGACGACCATGTCCCACATTGTACTCCCCATGCCATGTTCCGCTTTTGCGGAGCCGGCACAAAGATTTCATGGCTTCTCCTTGAATATGTAAGTCCAAGGGAAGCATATCTAACATAGCGTCCAGAGCTGCGCCTGGGGTGGTGCTCATGGCACCAGTAATTCCCAAGGCAGCCGCTCTTTGCAGTCCGTTTAGCTTGGATCGAATAGTTTTCACCATCGTTCTCGGCCACCAGACTACCGCCGCATACGTCACAATAGGTCTAATTACAGCTATGTACATCCAATGTACATTAGCAGGTCTTAGACCCCATGTCTTTCCAAAAGCACGCCGACACTGCCAGAAAATCCGAAGTGCCCGTGAAACTTTTTGTTCAACATGTTTTGTCCACATTAGTTTACTATCTAGGGTAACCCCTAAATACTTAACTTCTGTGGACAGTTGAAGAGTTATCCCTTCAACGTAGGAAGCAGAAGACTTATGTTTGGTTCTTCGCGTGAACAACACGAGTGTTGTCTTATTTGGATTGACAGACAATCCATGTCGATTGCACCAGTTGTCCATCAAGTCAATAACGGTCTGCATTTTCTTGCATACCAAGTTAAGTGACTTTCCGGATACTAATGCGCACACATCGTCAGCGTATGCCTGTATGTGTACACCTAGAGCTTGTATTTCAACCAAGAGTGAGTTTACCACAAAACACCACAGCAAAGGAGAGAGAACACCCCCTTGGGGGCAACCTCTACTAACCTCAACCGTTACTTTTGTGCCCCACTCATCTTCAGCCGTCAACAATCTCCGGGAGAGCATAAAATGAATCCACTTGACTAGAACTGGATCCACGCCATGCAATTCAGCCGAAGTTTTCATAGAGTCGAAAGTAGCATTATCAAAAGCGCCCTCAATATCAACAAAAACACCCAGAGTATAGTCTTGTTTGTCAATGCCCTTCTCAATATTGACCACAAGATCGTGAAGTGCCGACTCACAAGATCTACCACTCTGATACGCGTGTTGTTGACTATTTAGGGGGCATTCGATTAATGCTACTGACCTAATGAATTTCTCAACCATTCGCTCAAGACTTTTCAGTAGAAAGGATGATAAACTGATTGGTCTAAAACTTTTTGCCAAGGTGTAGTCCTCCTTCCCCGGTTTGGGAATAAAAACAACCTTGACATCGCACCAAGATGATGGAACATACCCATAAGCCAGGCTGGCTCTGAAGATATTTTTAAGTACCTTCACTAGGGTATCTCCACCACTCTTCAACATCATAGGATATATACCATCTGGTCCAGGGGATTTATAGTTATCAAAGGAAGATAAGGCGTACCTGATCGATTCCTCAGAAACTACCCTAGATGCTTTATACCAGTTCCTACAAGTAGTATTACCAACAGGACTCTCAATAATATCTGTATTTATCGTTGTCACTTTGCATCCTGGAAAGTGAGTAGATAACAGAATATCATTGACCTCCTGTTGGTTGTTTGTGTAGGTACCATCTGACTTTCTGAGGGAATCAAGCTTCGCTGAACTATCTTTTTGAAAGATTTTACAGAGCCTTGCCGTATCCCTCGTACCATATACCTCCTCACAGAAAGTCCTATAAGACTCAAGTTTGGCTTCCCTCACTTTTTTCTTATATTCCTTTTGCATGAGGTGGTAATTGTTCCAGTCAGCATCCTTTCGAGATTTTAAGGCTCTATTCAGAAGCTTTCTTGAACTTTTTCTCAGCTTACCAAGTTCCACGTTCCACCAAGGGACTGAGTTACCTGGTCTGCTTTTCCTTAACGGACAAACAGTCTCATAGCAGTCAGTTAAAGTTTTACCCAATTTCTCAGACTCCACTTCAACCGACCCTATACAACTAGGTATTGGGATGGGACGTAATCTTTGATGAAGTAGTTCCTCAAATCTTTTCCAATCCGCTTTTCGAGGGTTTCGGCCCTGTGGGATTGTTGGTTTATCAATCCCAAGCCTAAACTCGATGTAGCGGTGGTCCGACAAGGATACCACATCAAGAACACGCCAATCCCTTATCATTGTACTCGCATTACTGTTAGATAAGGTAAGATCAATGACCTGTTGTCTTCGTTGAGTGACAAACGTTGGAGAATTTCCAACATTTTGAATCACCAGATTTGAAGACAAGATGAAGTCCAACAATTTGTTACCTCTAGAGTTGCACTTTGTGCTACCCCAGATGATATGCTGAGAATTGGCATCGCATCCAATAATCAACCCCAAGTTGTTGGCCTCCGCGTATCGTATGACTCTAATTAACTCCTCAGAAGGCGGGGGATAAATAGAATCATTGGGTAGATAGGCAGATACAACAATAGTCTCTACCACTTTACCCTCTATACGAAATCGCACACTAATTGCAACGACGTCTTGGCAACAAAATTGCCTCAACACCGAGCTCTCGATTGTCCTAGGGACAACCATACAGGCCCGTGGCCGCAGTGATCTTGTGTCATACAGGATTGATCCCCATCTAATCATACTTAAACCACAAACTCGTCCTTTGACTGCCCATGGTTCTTGTATTAAGATTATTTGTGGATCTGTATGCAACTTAGCATAACTACTGCATAGAAGAGCAGAAGCCGCTTTGCTGTGTTGCAAGTTTATTTGGGTGAAAGAAATGTCGATCTTCGCTGTCATGTGAGACATTGAAAAACATTTATATTACCCCTAATCCTTATCATTGCCACGGATACGGAAATAAATCCGTCCGAGGTTAAGATAAGGACGCATTCCGTATGTTGAACTAAGGACCTCCAGAGATTGTAGGTCCACTCCTACAACAAGAAATGAGTCAGGATGACCCTCCTCCCGTTTGTAGGACCAGACCCTCCAATTTCCGGTTTGAAGTCCCTCGTTCTGCATACGTAATCGTGCGAGCACTTCATGGATCTTGGGATTACCAGGAATCCAAGTCGCTGCTCGCACTAGCCTGCGTAGGCTGCCACAATTTACGATTGTAAATGTGCAATCCTCACAGCTTGGTATAGTAGCCACAGTTTTGGTAAGCCATTCGAGGGAAAGTTGGTTGGAACAGTGAATCTTAATCATAAATTGTTATGGACTTGATTTCATATAAAATGGACCTCCTTATGCTAATACTACAATCCGAATGTTTCTAGCACGTTTCCTTTTGGAGCACATTCCCGGTTGTCTTCCTAATTTAGACTTGGGCGACAAAAACCTATCATAATTGGTTTCTTTGGGTTTCAAAAAGAGCACTTTGTGTAAAATGTTATAAATTAAATTGATTAATAAAATAATTCTATACAATTATTTTCCTTTAATACTTTTCAAACAACCCTCTTACAATTAGTCTTAGTTTTCCTGGTGTCTTTGCTTTTGCAAACATATTGCGATTTTTATGATTAACTTGTATTTGTTTTATTTTTTTTTTCTTGTATATTTTTATTAACGGTTTCAAAGTAAAATTAATTTTTATTAACATTTTATTTATTGTTTACACTTGTCTCTTTGGTGGCACACCTGAATAGTTTACGAAATAAAAGAAAATTTCGCAATAATCGTTAACAATTACGATTAATAAGTTTTAATAAGATTAAGTTTAAGGATTTAGAACTACATACACATAAATTAAAATTGAAATGTAAAATTGCAATATTAAATAAAAATCATAATTTATTTATTAAAAAAATGAATTTCTTATAAAATTTTGAAAACTAGTAGCCCGAGTTTAAAACTGCATTTGATTTGAAACGACTCGGTTTTTAGTTACACTCTAATTAAAATGATTTCAGTTTCCTACTATAAATTGGGTAAATTTACACAATATGTGTAGTTTTACCAAAAAATTATTGGAAATTTACACATTTATAGTAGTATATTATTTGAATTTGTTGAAATTTACCCAATTTATAGTAGGAAACTGGACTCATTTGTTTAGAGTGTAAGTTAACGTGTTACCTTACAAAATAAAAATATTGAAATCAGGGTTGGGAAACGATTCAACTAGAACACTCACGAAGTATACTTTATCAGTATGTTAGGTTAGGTTGGATTGGCGTCCGCCGATTTAGTGAATTCACTCGGAGGCCATAAGGCCCATTGTGATTCCATTAGTTGTCATTTCCCTACTCCCCTCTGATACAAAAACTTTTTTATTTCTTGAACTAACCCGATTCTTTAAGATAGTCGGCTAAAGATGTCAATAAGGTACCGTTTAGGCAATCGAAATACCGTTGACCAAATGCTTAAGGCTGCTTCTCATACACTCAAAAAAAAAACCTTGTAAAATTACAAGAAAAACTTGTAACTTTTTTTTATTTGCTACCTCCTATTTTACAAAAATTCTTAGTAATTTTACAAGCTTTTAACCAATAATTTTGTAATTTTACAACGTTTTTACCAATAAAATTGTAAATTTACATTTTTTTTTTGGCACAATAAAATTTACAAAGAGATTTCGTAATTTTACTAGATTTTTTGCTACCTCCTATTTTGCGAGAATTCCTAGTAATTTTACAAGCTTTTTACCAATAAAACTTTGTAAATTTACAGTTTTTTGGCGCAATTAAAATTACAAGGAATTTTCATGAATTATTTACTAGAATTTTTTTGTAAAATTATCTTGGAAATTTGTAAAATTACAAAAAAATTTTAAAATTACAAAATAAAATTTAATTTCGATCCAAATTTGTTTGTTAAAAAACAAGGAAAACGGATTGCGAGACTTTTCTTCCTAGTAGGGATCCAGGCGCGGATCTACGGGGGGAGGGGGGAAGGAAATTTCCCCTCCCCCCACCAAACCGAATTCGAAAGAAAAGAAAAAAAAGGAAAAAGAAAAAAGAAAAAAAAGAGAAGAAAAGAAAAGAAAAGAGAAGGGAAGGGAAAAAGGAGAGTGAAAAGGAAATAATCTGAAAAAAAAATTCTTGAAAAATGTACAAGGATCAGAAAAAATTTTTTATGAAAAATTTTAAAGAATCTTTAAATTTTTCTGCGGAATGTTAAAATTTTTCTATGTGGAAAAATATGAGAAATTTTTTTAAAGAAAAAGTTTCTATAGGCAAATCTTTAAAAGTTTTCTATGGGAAAAATATGAGAATTTTTCTATAGGAGCAATTTTTGTTGTAGAAATTCTTCTATGAAAAATGTCTAAGAATCCTTAAATGTTTCTGAATGTTCGAATTTTTCTATGTGATTAAAGTTTAAAAATATTAAAACTATTCTTTATAAAAAATACAAAAATTTTTCAAGACGAAATATTTGGGAATTTTTCTAGACGAAAAATTTTTAAATTTTTCTAAATGAATTATTTGGGAATTTATAGAAAAAAGTTTAGAATTTTTCTTAGAACTTTTCTATGGGAAAAATTTTATAATTTTGACAATTTTTATATCAAAAATCTAACAGTTTTTCTATAAGAAAAATCTGAGAGTTTTTTTATAGGAAAAATCTGAGAATTTCTATATTGAAAATTTGACAAATCTTCTGGGTAAAAGGAAAATAGGAAATGAAATCATGAGTGAGAATTTTTTCTAAATTTTCAAGAATCTCAAAAGTTTCCTTTCGAAAAATTGTTTTTAAATCTTAAATTTTTTTATAGAAAAAAAAAAAATCTATAGGAAAAATAAGAAAATTTTTTTCAGGGAAAATTTTAGAATTTTTATAAAAAAAATGCAATAGAATCTTATACTTTTTCTATAGGAAAAATTATACAGAATCAGGGACTTTTATAAAAAAAATGTCTCGGAATCTAAGTATTTTTCCTTAGGAAAAACGTCTCAGAACCTGAGATTATTTTTATTAGAAAGATGTCTCAGAATCAAAGACTTTTTAATAGGAAAAGCTAAGACCATTCCTATAGGAAAAAAGTCCTAGAATCCTAGAAAAAATTTCTGATTTTTTCGATATTAAAAATATCTCAGTTTTAGTATTAAAAAATATTTTAAAATCTATGACCTTTTCAATAGGAAAAATAACTCAGAATCGAAGTCTTTTTCTATACAAATTGCCATAGACTCTGAGAATTTTAGAAAAATACTAACAAAATCTAAAAAAGTTCTTAGATTCCGAAATTTTTTTTATCTGAAAAATTATTTAGAATCTAAGACTTTTTTTGTACACTCAAAATAATCACTCTGTTAAAATACAGAGATACTCTGCTAAGCCAGCAGAAAATACCATAGATTTCCAACCAGCAAGATTTTTTGTTATTTTACGAAAAAAACTCTGTAAAATGATTTCGAAAAAAAAAAACTGTAAATTACAGAATTATCTGTAAAATGTTGACGAAAGCGGCCAGAATTTTACCAAGAAGCATGGATAAGTAATAAATTGACTCAAAATAACGGCAAATGCCATCATTTAAATGCGCCCGCTTAAATGTTTCGCATCCGAATGTTTCACTTTGAAGAAATTATTAATAAACTCGCTTGATGTTCTCAAGTTTTTTTTTTCATAAACCTTTCATTTTCAGTTCCACATTTGAGCGCGGTCATTCCAATAAACACTTATAAAATTAAAGGGTAATCGTTTAACAATGTCTTGACTTTTTCTATATATCTTTTAAATGCGCTTGATATGGCTTTTCCACAACGGTCACTATTTGATTCCTGATCAATTTCTCATCCCTTAATGTGCAAGTTTTGTTGAAAATTGGGAAATGCCCGCTTTAATACTTCCGCTTGCCCGCTTTAATACTTCCAAATTGTAATTTTACGTTTTTTATTTTGGCAAAAATTAAAATTTTTTGTACGTGTAACTCCAATTTAACACGACATCCTCGAAAATTTACCAGATTTTATTGTAATTTCAGACGATTTTTAAAGAGGTGTTGAAATATTTGGAAGTCTTTTGAGTTTTCGGTCACAAGAAAATGCAAAGTATTTTCTTAAAATCTGTATTTTGGCAGATAACTTTGTCAAATATCTGTCGAATTGAGATTACAGTCATTTTACAGAGTATTTAACAGAGTAATTTTTTTGAGTGTAGGAAAAATTTCGGAGACTCAGACTCTGAGACTTTTTCTATTAAAAAATGACTCAGAAGCTAATACAATTTTTTTTTCTGAAAAATTATTCAGAATTTAAGACTTTTTTTGTAGGAAAAATTTCGGAGACTCAGACTCTGAGACTTTTTCTATTAGAAAACTGACTCAGAAGCTAATACAATTTTTTAGGAAAAAAATTCTTAGACTCTCTTATGAAATTATTTCTCAGAAAATGCTTGACTATCTTATACTGTTTCTAGGGATAAGTTTCTCAGAAAACAAAACTTTTTTAATAGAAAAATGTCTCATGTTTTTTGAAAATTATTCTATGAGAATATCATATCTTTAAGAAGTAAAGAAAATAATGACCTCGAGCTAGAATAAACCTACTTAAAATATTTCTGTAAAATTTTAAAAGCTCTTCATTATCAAAATACCTCAGGCCCCAGAAGTTTTCTATTGGGATAACGTCTCAGAATCATAAACTTTCTATTAGAAAATTTTGTCAAAATCTGGGTCTTTTGCTGTCAAAAAAATGCTTTAGAACCTGAAAATTTCTTGAAGAGACATTTTTCAAAATATCAAACATTTAAGTTTTTTTTTATTATAGGAATATTTTTAAAATTTGAAAATGTTTCTATAGAAAAAATCATAATAAATAAGAGTTGAACAGTAAAAAACCTTAACCAATGATTAAAATTCGACCTGATTCAAATTAGCAAAAAAAAAAAAAAAAATCCCCCCCCCCAAACTCAAGAGCTGGATCCGCGCCTGTAGGGATCTTGTAATTCATCGGAGGGTTAATAAGTCAATGCTGAAGCTATCATATGGGTTTTGCGGCCAAGAGGTCAATAGAAGTTTCCAAAAATTTTTTATTAATAAAATTTTTGGAAGTTTTTTTTACCATTTATTTCCAATCATATTTTAATCTTAAAGCAGTTTTGTTTAATCTTTAGGTAGACAAAAAAAAAACATCTGTTTAATAATCATAAATCTATCAATGAATAATAATCAACCACGACGACCTCTATTTTTTTTTATACCCTCCACTCTAGTGATAGAGGGTATATATAAGTTTGTCATTCCGTTTGTAACACCTCGAAATATTGGTCTAGGACCCCATAAAGTATATATATTCATGATCCTCGATCGATTTTAAGACGATCTAGCGATGTCCGTCCGTCCGTCCGTCCGTCCGTCCGTCTGTCTGTCTGTTGAAAACACGCTAACTTTTGAAAGACTTTACGGAGGCTCCTGAAGTTTGGCATATATTTTGGGCATTTACCTGGTCAGGTTGGTATTGAAATCCAGCGAAATCGCTCCAGTGGTTCAAAAGTTATGAGCAAAAGACTGAATTTCGGCAAGGGTTTTATTTTATTTATGAGATAAAAAGTACTATAACTTTCGAAAATCAATTCTGAGGATGCTGAAGCTTAGCATATATGTTTTTCGTTCCTCCAGCCTAGTTCGTATTGAATTTCACCCAAATCGGTTCAGTGGTTCAAAAGTTATTAGCAAAACCGTGAATATCAGATTAGCTTCAACTTAAATTCACGTGGTGAAAACCCATTAAACCTGTTTTAAAACCATTGGTAAGTCACAAAAATATTTTAAAACGTATTTTTGTCACTCAAAAATATTTTTATACCAAAACAAAAAAAAAAATTACACTCGAAAAAAATTTTACACTCAAAAAAAATTTTACACTCAAAAAAAAAAATTGTAAATTTTTTTTTTGAATGTAAAATTGGAAAAAATTTTACACTCAAAAAAAATTTTACACTCAAAAAAAAAAATTAGTAATTTTTTTTTTAATGTAAAATTCGAAAAAATTTTACACTCAAAAAAAATTTTACACTCAAAAATAAATTTAGTATTTTTTTTTCAAAAATTACTAAAAAAAATTTTTTTACACAAAATGAAATATTTCTAATCATAACTGTTATTTTTTTCACGTTAGAAAATTTACTATCACTTAAAATGGGCATTGTGGAGGGTATTCATAGATTCGGCCAAGTCGAATTTAATTTTTCTACTTGTTTTTTATTAATGCCGCTACTCAAATAAAATTTTTAATAACATAGTTCAATCGTACAATGCTGCTACCACCATCACCAATTTAATAAATATTTTTAATAACTGCCTTTCCAAAAAGAAGACTCCTTTAAAACATTCCATAAATATCTTTCTCACACTTATCAGAACTCAGACATACAGAGATGATACATTTGGAAACCCATGCAATAAATGGTTAACATTTCGAGTGATGTAGTATGAGAGTATCATTAAAAATAAAATATATATGTATACAAATACATACATAATAAAAATAAATCAATAACGATTAATTGAACAACATACATTAAGAAGAAAAACACAAAATAACGAATAAAATATTAAGAAAACATAAAAATTAAAAAAAAATATAATCAAATACCAATAAGAAGCTCGCTAAGATGCTGCTGATGATGATGGCGGTGATGATGAAGTCCCACCATAGAGACAACGAAAGAATGGAAAACAAGATATTTTCAAACATGCTGATGTGGTTTCTTTTTTCACTGGGTACTTCGATGATGACGATGATGATGAAAATATTGATGAAGCATATCACGCAGTTTCACTGCAGCATCAAATTGAAACAGCAAGTTTAAAATAACAACAACACTATACGGTACACTAAAAAAAATTAAGATCAGATTTTGGATTCTTGATACTTTTTCGAACTTCTGTAACGATCGTTTTACAGAAACAGCATGTATACCTTATTTCAATAGAAAACAAGTAAAAAAGTCAAATTCGGCCTTGCCGAATGTAGTGATACCCTCCACAATTTCAAAAATATTATTCCAAAAAATTTTTCTTTAAAGGAAATTACTTTAAAAAAAACAAAAAAAATTTTGAAAAAAAAAAATTCCGCGAAAAAAAATTTTGGTAAAAAAAAAATCCGCGATTTTTTTCTTTTTTTGTCAAAAAATATGATCGTACTTGTTCAAATAGCATTTGGTGTTCAATTATGTTCACATATGTCAACCAGAAGCCGAATTGAAGCATTTTGTATTTTTAGGTTATGTTGAATGTACTGAAATTTTTGAGGTGTGCTTACATTTTCGTTCATAACTTTTGAACCGCTGAACCGATATCGCTCAAATGCAATACCAAACTTCTCGGGAGAACTTATAATAAATATGTTAAGTTTCAGTCATATCTGTGCAATGTTTTGTCCGTGATAGCATTTTCCACAGACAGACAGACGGACATCGCTAGAATGTTTTAAAATTGATAGGGCATCATGAATATATATACATACTTTATGGGGTCCCAGACCGATATTTCGATAAGTTACAAACGGAGTGACAAACTTATATATACCCTCTATCACTAAGTGGAGGGTATAAAAACACTTTCACATATTTTTTATTTTATCTATAGATTTCACGCAGTTTTCGCACACAAAATTTGACTATAACATTTACTTTTAATACATAAGTAAAGCCACGAAATAATATAAAACAGCGCAAGTTTAATAAATATTTATAATTAATCAATAACATTTTATTTTAAATTTCGTATAAAAATTAAAAAAAAAAATCACGCTCTGATCAGCTGTTTTTTGCACGCGTAAACTAACAGACTAAACAGACGCCTGTCGTGTCAAAAAAAACAGAAAATTTTGTAAACAAAACTCAATGAATCAAAATTAATGAAAATCTTGCACAATATGTATGAATTTTCATTCAGCATATGAAATATTTCATTGTTGTAATGAAACAACGTTAATAAACTCCTTCCATTATGAATTTTCATTCAGCATATGAAATATTTCATTGTTGTAATGAATCAACGTTAATAAATTCCTTCCATTAGTGATATGAAGCGTTTTTCTATCAGTGTAGTACCCCAGAATTAAGCTGTAATTTTCTTGAAGAGACCCAATCTATGACAAAGCTTATTGTGCGGGCCCTGAGAAAGCTCGAAATAAGTCGAGAGATGATATTTCCCAAACCAAAAGATATTAGCATTGACACAAGGGCGGTGTGCCACACACGATCGAATTGGTCCAGGGTCTGGACCTTTGTTTTATTTATTTTTGGGGAAAATATGAACTAAAACCAATAAAAACAAGTAAGAAAGTTATAGTCGGTCAAGACCATATGACCATATGATACCCTACACCAGTGTTTTCCGGAAAATGGGTCCCAAGTCCAAACACGGACCGATTGTATCTGTCTTTTGTTAGATCTTTATTTAGTGTAGAAAACACGCACAGATCAAATTTTAGTGGAATTGGTTCATTTTTTTTTTGTCAATAGACCAATTTATATGAGGGACTACGTCCAAAAATGGTCCAATTATATTCCGATTTGATTAGGTTACTAAAGTACACGTTTAACACCTAAAAATAAAATGTTTATCAAATATTTCCATTTGTATGAATTTTGAGGGAATTATGTGAATATCGGGAAGGTGGTCCTTGGGCCAAAAGATGCTTAAGTTTCAAATTTCAAGTCAATTGATTGAAAATTACGACCTGTATCGTGCTTAAACCGATAGATGGACAGACGGACGCACGGACATCTCTAAATCGACTCAAAAAGTAATTCTGAGTCGATCGGTATACTTGAAGGTAGGTCTAGGACCAATATTTCGGGTAGTTACAAACATCAGCACAAACTCATTATACCCTGTACAACAGAGTGGTGTAGGTATAAAAATCTTTGGAGCCAAATAATTCCCTCTATTTCACAAAATTTAGTTAATTATACCCTACACCACACTGTGGTACAGGGTATAATGAGTTTGTGCTGATGTTTGTAACTACCCGAAATATTGGTCGTAGACCAATACTGATCGACTGAGAATCACTTTTTGAGTCGATTTAGCGATATCCGTCCGTCTGTTCGTCCGTCTGTCCGTCTGTCTGTCCATGTAAACGGTGTAAACACGGTACGGGTCATAATTTTCAATCAATTGACTTGAAATTTGAAACTTAAGCCTCTCTTGGCTGAAGGACGAAGCCTATTGAAATTGGAAAAAATCGGTCGATATTTAGACCTAGCCCTCATACAAAGGTCCTCTTTAGTTTTGGCTCAAATGGCTCTAATAACTGTATTATAATAGGAATCTTTTAGAAATTTGGCAGGTAAACGTGTTTTATCTTCAACAAATCACCATTCCGAATTTTAGAGGAATCGGATCAGTTTTTCTTGTAGCCCCCATACAACCCACCTTCCCGATTTTCATATAAATCTCTCAGATTTCATGAAAATAGAAAATATTTAATTAAAATTTTGTTTGTGTATATTAAACGCGTACTTTATTAACCTAATCAAATCTGATTATCATCAGACCACTTTTGGACTTAGGCCCCATCTGAAAATTTCGCTCGATATTCAGTTAAAGCAGTTTATTGGCAACAAATCGAAGCCTATTACACTCGAATTTGATTTGTAAGTGTTTTTTACACTTATTAAAGATTTAACAAAATATAGATCTAATCGGTCCACGGTATTATATGGTCGGTATTGACCGACTATAATTTTCTTACTTTTTTCCAGTTTTTATTTCAATGAACGGTTTGTTACAAACTAAAATTTTTATGGTCCGGCCTTTTTGTACAGTGTACTTAGCTAAAGTCATACAACCGACCACAACAAATATACTACATATGAATTATACACATAACCATCAGTCTCATTGGATCCTAATTCCCAATAACGAATTTAAGCAATTTACTCAAATGCTAATTTATGACTTATAGATCCACAGGTAGCCGAAGAGGCATCAGTAACAAAAACTGAAAATTCCAAATAGAAAGAGAAGAAATGATAAAATGTTAACACACACACACACTCATACACAATATATCAACAACTATCGATCTACCACTATAAAACATATCATTCCAATCAACTTAATTCACCAATACTCACACACACGAATGCCATTAACAACCATTTCATTATTTTGATAAAGTCTCCATATAAAAAGAAAAACAAAAAACAATTCATGTTGTGATCTTATACTCGATCATCATCATCATCAGAATACTACACCACCAACTAACAATTGCAACAACAAACACATCAAATTTACCAGCCAACACAACCGTCACAACAACAACAACACTAAAAAGTCTCATCAACAACAAGTATTCTTCTTCTTTTTAATTCTTAAAAGCCAGAAGCTTTACAATATGTATGCACCTCCATGGCAAAAAAAAACTGGTAAAATGCAATTGACTGACAGTTTTAATATGTACAATCGACAAAATAAATGTACGAGAGTACATCTCACAGTTACGATCGCCAGTGGTGTGTTTACGAACAGTTTGTGTTGTGTAGGAGACTCTTTTAATATGTAAAAAAATACATTTGAACTTGGAATAAAAATATTTGGATAGGATAAAAAATCAATCTATACGTAACTCAGCTTAACATTATTTGGCATCTATATATATAATTTCCCTATTTGTGTGTTCCTCTTTTTTTGTCTATCCAGAGCTTTTTGAAGCCCACTGATGAGCTACAAAGCTGAAAATTGGCATGCTTATAGTAAAACACCTGGGGCAGATCCTAACGTAGCCGGATTTTCGATTTTTTGCCTGTGGGCGGAGAAATAAGCGGGAAAGTGGGCGTGGCAACATGCAATTTTTTGACGTTTTTGCTTAATTTAAAGCCCCCAAATGACTTAGGAATCTGAAAATTTCCTAGAATATAGTCCTAACACTGCCGCATATCCCCAAGTAGTCGGATTTAAAATTTACGCAATATGGGTGGAGAATTGAGGGGAAAAGTGAAGTGGCAAAATTTTGATATTTTTAACATTTTTACTTCTTTTGAAGCCCCCAAATGACTTAGGAAGCTGAAAATTTCATAGAATATAGTCCTAACGATGGCGCATATCCCCAAGTAGTCGGATTCAAAATTTTCGCAATGTGGGCGGAGAATTTAGGGAAAAGTGGCGTGGCAAAATTGGGATTTTTAAAATTTTTACTTCTTTTGAAGCCCCTAAATGACTTAGGAAGCGGAAAATTGCACAGCATTTAGTTCTAACAATGAAGCATATCCTGAAGTAATCGGATTTAAATTTTTTAAACTGTGGAAGGAGAATTAAGAGAAAAATGGGGCGTGGAAAAATTGTGTTTTTTTAATATTTAATTTGAAGACCCCCAATGATCTATGAAGATGAAAATTGGCATTTTTGCTTATTTTAAAGTCCTCTAATGACTTAGGAAGCTGAAAATTTTATAGCGTATAGTCCTATCGATGAAGCATATCCTGAAGTAGTAAAATTTTAAATTTTTGGACTGTGGGCGGAGAATTGAAGGAAAATGGGGAGTGACAAAATTGAGATTTTTAACATTTTAACTTCTTTTGAAGCCCCTAAAGGAAGCGGAAAATGCACAAAATTTGCATGTATATAGAAGGTTTCATGTGGAAGATCAACACGAGCCTGGATTTTTGATATCCAGTGTATGGGTGGAGAATAAGAAAGGCAAAGGGCGTGGTAAATTTATTTCCATCTATTTTCTGAATATATATTTTATTGTGTTTCTCTTATTTTTTGTGTATCCAGCGCCTTTTGAATCTCATTGATAGACTTTAAAGCTTAAAATTGGCATGTATTTAATAAAACACCAGGGACAGATTCTTACGAAGTCTAATTTTTTGCCTGCGGGCGGCGAATTACGAGAAAAAGGGGACTTGGCAAAACTATTTTTTTTTTAAATTTTAGAGTATTTTGAAGCTCCACCCCAATGAATACGGAAGGTGAAAATCCCTAACATGTAGTCCTAACTATGAAGTATATTCTAAAGTAGTCAGATTTAACATTTTTGGAATGTAGATGGAGAGTTGAAAGGAAAAAGGGGCAAGGCAATATTGTGTTTTTTTTTATTTGACTAACTTTAAAGCCCTAATGACCTACGCAGCCGAAAATTGCAAGCATATTGTCCTGACACTGGAGCATATCCTTAAGTAGTCAGACTTAAAATTTTTGGACTGTGGACGGAGAATAGTACTAACGATGGAGCTTATCATAAAGTAGTCAGATTTAAAAATTTTCGAATACACAGAAAAAACCAAGGACTTAACTATTATAAGTTTTATGGCGAATTCCTTAAGTCATAACTATTACAAGTCAATTTTAATTTTTTTTCTTATTCATAACTATTATTTTTTAAGTAATATTTTTTTTCTGAAATGATAATAATTATGGATAAGAAAAAAATATATTTCTTACCCATGACTATTATTTTTTGATAAATATTTAAAAGTTATTTTTTAATAGTTACGCATAAGAAATTTAGCAAAAAGTTGCTCATAATAATTATGCTGTAATAGTTATTTAAAAAAATTGTAAAAAAATTGCGTTTTTATTTTTGGTGCTCTTAACGAGTTTTGACTTTGCATTAAAAAACTTTAATATTATTATTTTTTTTCCAAAAAAAAGTTAACAGAAATAAAAAATGTACACTCCAAAAAATTTTAGGTTTTAAAAAAATATAAACCTCAAATTCAAAGAAAAAGTAATATTACAAATTAAAAGATTTTTGATTTAATTTTACAAACATTATTGCTGCCTATTTGTGGTCTGATAAATTACATCTCTGGTCATCTAAAATTTGACCCATGATTCCATCTCTTATAGTAATTCAAAACTTTTTAATTTTTATATGTACACTAAGAAAATTATGTCATTAACTGTTTGTAGGTTATTTTAAAAAGTAATCAGTAAAGTCATTTTAAAAGAAAAATCACTTATTTTATAAACACTCAAAAAATTATGTAGGTAAATTCCACTGAATATTCACTTAAAACAAATGAAATTTTATTTAAAAACCATTCCACTGTTTTTTTCATTTAAAATAAAAACATATTACAGTCAATTTTAAATGTTAATTTAATGACTAACCAAAACGTTAAAAAACTAGTGAATATTCAGTTATTTTTTATTGAAAAACAGTAAAACTATAGAAGAAATATTTTACTGTCGAAATTAAATGTAACAGAAAATTCGTTTTTAATACAGTAAATTATTTTTTTTTAAACTACAGAAACAGTAAAAAAATTAAATCCTTTATAGAATAAATGATTTTTCTTTTAAAATAACTTCACTGATTACTTTTTAAAATAACCTACAAACAGTTAATGACATCATTTTCTTAGTGAAGGATTTAATTTTTTTACTGTTTCTGTAGTTTAAAAAAAATAATTTACTGTATTAAAAATGCATTTTCTGTTACATTTAATTTCGGCAGTAAAAAATTTCTTCTATAGTTTTACTGTTTTTCAATACAAAATAACTGAATATTCACTTGTTTTTTAATGTTTTGGTTAGTCATTAAATTAACATTTAAAATTGACTGTAATGTATTTTTATTTTAAATGAAAAAACAGTGGAATGTTTTTTAAATAAAATTTCATTTGTTTTAAGTGAATATTCAGTGGAATTTACCTACATAATTCTTTGAGTGTATGAACAAAAAACAAAAATAAAATAACAACAACATCCTATGGTGATTATTATCAAAAAATTGATTGCCAAAAGACGTGTTTATAAAAAAAAAAAATAATAGTTATTTTTGAAATAAAAATTGGATATAACTATTAAAATCCAATTTTTAAAAATACCATTAAAATATAATAGTTATGCGTAAGATTTTTCCCATTTAGTTATTCATAACTATTATAAATCAATAAAAAAAATATTAATTGGATAATAATAGTTATGCTCCAATTATTATTTTTTAACTTGTTCATAATAATTATGAATCAATTTTTTTGAATAACTATTAAAAATGGCCAATTTTTTCGGATTTTTAAATTTTGATAATAGTTATTTTGGGTCCTTGGAAAAAACAGTTTAATTGTGCCAGCCGAATTAAGAGCCAACTGCATGGTTTAATTACAACAACTGAAATTTTCGGTTGCGATTACCGAAATTTATTTGGACTAACAGAAGTTAAATTTAAAAACAAATTTTGGTTATGGCAACGGAAAATTTCGGTTGTTGTTATTAAACTATGCAGTTGGCTCTAAACTAAACTGTTCTCTCTGTGTAGGGACGGAGAATTAAGAGAAGAAATGGGCGTAAAAAAATTATGTTTTTACATCTTACCTAATTTTGAAGACACCTTATGACCTTGAAAGATGAAAATTAGAATACAAATGGTACGGACCATGGCAAAGATAAACTCTGACCTGGATATCCAGTGAAAGGGCGGAAATACAAAAAATCCGTTGTGAATTTTATTCAGTTTGTATATATAATAGGGCTATAACCATAGCACCACGTGATGGACAATGTTGTTTTATTAAACAAAATCGCTTTCTCCGATCATTTTGCAAAAAAAACCACATGCACCAAATGCATTTTCTATGAGTCCTCAAGATTTTTTTTCTTAATACAATATTTATTTATTTATTTTTTATTTAACAACAAGTAAAAATATTAAAAAAAAAAAACTAATGTCTATTTTTTGAAGGAAATAAACTTTAGATTTAAAGTTCGTGCTGATTTACATAAAGGATTAATATCCTGGACCACCTTAATGACACATTCCTCGCAAATATTACTTCTTTGCTGGTTTGCAATTATTGAATCTTCTTTTTCCCAATGTCTTAAGAAGCATTTCTAGCGTTTTAAATCTACCTAGCGATTGCTCCAGAGACTTAAAGTCATCATCCCTGAATCGGTGGTCTGAGAACCTTATGTCAAACCATTTTCCAAAAATAAAGGCACATATAAGGTAATGCCCAGTTTGGTAATTTAGTATAAAAATGAATGTTAAAATGTTGTTAGTGAGGTGGGTAGCACCCACTGGGTACCTTCCCCGCCTACCTTGATTTTAGTTTCGGACTCGATTAAAGCGAAATCTTAGTTAAAATAGCTACATTTTGCGATTTTTAAAAAAGAAAATACAAAAATAGTAATTTAAAACTTCATCGCGTTTGGTGCGTGTACTTTTTTAACATCCTCGAAAAAGTGAAAACATATTTCTTCATAGTTTTTCATGGCCTATATGACTGTGCTATGCCAATTTTGATATTTGCAAAAAATGTAAAAAACCTATAGCCCTAATATATAATCTTTAACGTAGCCGGATTTTCGGCCTTTAAGTCAGGGGGAGTGGCGGAAGACGGCGAAATTTAGTTTTTAAATATTTAAACTATTTCTGAAACCCCTAATGACTAAGGAAGCTGAAAATTGTAAAGCATAAAGTTTTGACAATGGATCATATCCTTATGAAGTCAAATTTAATATTTAAACTGTGTACAGAGAATTATAAGGAAAAATTTAAGTAGAAAAATGTTTGTGTTTTTTTTAAATTTTAAGTAATTTTAAAACCCTTCATGATAAAAAAAAAGATAAAAATTGCCATGTATATAGGAGGGACCATGGGACAGATCCACACGATGGATTTTTGATATCCAGTTTATGGACGGAGAGACGAAATGGGCGTGCTAAATTTAGTTCTAAAATTTTTCTCATTAAATTTTTTTCCAGTTTGGGAAATATATTGATGTAACTCAATCTAGCAATATTAAATTTTTGAAGCACAAACATAATTTTTTATAAAGTTTGGTAAAATATTAGAACTATTGAGAAAAGTGATTTGGTGTTCCGCCTGGCAGGGACAGGCTATTCGACTAGTTTTAAAATATAAGTGGTTAAATTAGTAGTCACATCGTTATAACCTGCACCACTATGCGGATTATTTTATTTCGGATTTCCGTATCATTTTATTTTGCGTTTCCATATCATTTTATTTTGGATCTTTGAAGTTCATTGGCTTTGCAATTGCCTAGAATGTCTCTGTGCCCTGCGACCTATGTGGGTCCTATGTTAAACTCTTTGGCCATCTCATTTAAAGATGTGCTGCAGTTAAGGGCAGATATTGTTTTCAAAAACATTGACTCCAGTGACTTGATCGCGGCTTGACTGTCGGAATAGATGTTGATTGCAGTTGTAGACAATCTAGATTCTCTGACTGGTAAACAATGCAAAGATCTGGCAATCTCCTAACCAAACTTAAGACCCACACTCAAAATATTTTGTAGGCAAAAACAAATGAAAAACACACTTAAAACCAGTGAATAAACAATTGAAAACCATTCCAGTAATTATTCATTTGTTTTAGCAAACATCAACATTTATTTTTTACTGTTGACAAAATTTTCTAAAATAAATAACATTAAAAAATTACGTTTTTTTCACTCTTTTTTACAAACAAATTCGAAAAAAATAAACAACGAAAACATTAAAAATTAATGATAGTTCTGTTATTTTTACCAACAAATTTCAAAAAAATAACCTACGAAAACAATAAAAATGAATGATTTCGTAGGTAATTTTTTACAATTTTTTATTGAAATATTTTTTTTTAAATTTTTAATAAAATTTTTGGGGAATCGATCCCGCAATCAACTACATTCTGGCCAGACACTCTAACCATCGTGCCAAAGTCACTTGATACAAATATGTTTTTATATTTCTATAAATAATTTTTTGATTTTTTTTCTACAAAAAAATAACTGACTTGTTTAGGTAAAAACTAATGATATTTCATTAAAAAATACCAACAATTTAAAAAAAAATTACTTACACAAATCATTAAAAATCAAAAGAATAATCAGTAGTTTTTACTTACAGAACAAAAATAAATGACTTTAAAAATTGAATGTCAATGAAAGTCTTTATTTTTTAGTGTGTTATTTTTGAAACAAATGACTGAAGTAGTCATTAATAAAAACTGAACATCAAACAAATATTTTTTCTTTTAAAAACGACTAAACGGAAAACTTTTTAAATAAACTACAAACAGTTAATGACATAATTTTTTAAGTGCAAACTCTTCGAATAGATTCCAAAGTCCACTCGTTCATATGGCTTCGGTCCATCTGTGTACAAAGTTATGGACGCTCTACTACCCGGAATGCTTCACATTCAAGACTCCCTGGATGATATCATGGTGGTAAAGTGTCATACAAAATGGCAGTTCACATTTTGTGGTACTTTTATCATTTTCAAGGTCGGCTGTGGCTAAAACCGCTACTCTTCCATTGCAGTATGCTATGAAGTCGAATTGCCGACGTTGCCGTATACTACCTACTCAATACGGCTTATGATATTAGGTGAAGGAGGATTTCTAATGCATCCGTGGGTGAAGTTCAAAGAGCTCCAGTGTCGACGCCACTCTTTGTACCTTCGTTGTAAGGACAAAGTTCTATTTTGTCTCTAAAGCAGGACACCAATGAACGACTTAAGGGCTAAAACTAGGGATGCCAAACGGGAAATCCCGAATCCCGAAATCCCGGGATTTTTCGGGACTGACAAATCCCGAATCCCGGGATTTATTTTTTTCAATGCCGGGATTTTTCGGGATTTTCCGGGATTGACAAGTCCCGAAAAATGTAGGGATTTCAGGATTTTTTTTGTCAAATTTTTTTAAAAAAATTGACTATTTCTTCAGTGTTTATTGTCCGATGGTAAGAAAATGGATATCGTTTGAAAGGTGTTTGAAATATCTTTCAAATGAGGTATGTTGTGCTTAAATTCTCTTACTCTTTTAGAGTACAATTTAATTTTTAGGGCGTATTACTTAATATAAAGAAGGGTGGAGCAAAGTTTTCCTTTTTTGAATTTAAAAATCGTCGGAGTCAGAATTGATTTCTTTAAGGGTGAATATTGTACCTGCAGGACAATGTCTTTGGGTTCCTTTTTTGACTTGAAAATCAGAAAATTCCGAATAAAGTGAAACATTTTTTTACTCTGTTTGAAACTTTCAGATTTTCATGTCTAAAAAGGAATCCCAATATTGTTTTGTATAAATATTGACCCTAAAAGGCAACTATTCCGACCACGATGATTTTGAAATTCGAACAAAGGAAAATTTGCTTCACCCTAATATTCAGTTAGCTGCTGATTTATGCATATGCCAACATTTTTAAAAAGCAGTTAAATTTTGCCGAGAGTTTAATTTATAAGGGAGTAATCCATCTGCAAAGTTTCTTTTTAACAGTTTTAGTTCTTAAATGAGTAAAAGCGGATGAGAGGAAATTTCCCCCTTGAAGAACCAAAACAGCCTCTGAAAACCCAAAATGTTTAACCAATTTGTACTTTTGTTTATACATGACACCTTTTTTAGTTGCACCTAGCCAGAAAATGCCCTTTTTTCGCCCCTTTTTGTGGGCGTGGATATAAAAAATAATATAAATAACGATAAAATTCTGTTACTTAAGCTATTTAAAGGCATTTGTAAACATTTATCGCAAAGGGAAGGAAACTGTTAAAATGCGATTCGCCTACCAATTAATACAAATTTTGTATCGGCAGAGGACATTTGGGGACACCATTCCCTTGCGAGAAATTGTAACAAATTCATTAATACAATTTTATCATTATTTAAACAAATATTTTATATCCACGTCTACAAAAGAGGCCGACAGAAAAAAATGTATTTTCTAATCTTTTGAATTCAACTGCATCGCGTCTTTCACAGACGGACATCGCTCGAATTTGAGGTCATAGTTGTTCGATTTGAGGTCATAGTTGTTCCTAAATTTTCGGTTTTTCTGTGCTAAATATGTAAAACTTTACGATAATTATTCAATGGTTATGAATTAATTGAATATTTATTTATGAAAAGAAATCCCGAAAAATCCCGAAATCCCGGGATCCCGGGATTAGGATTTTAAAATCCCGAATCCCGGTATTTGTAAATGTCAATCCCGTTTGGCATCCCTAGCTAAAACCCCATCGTTTTCCAATAGCCCTTTTACTGAAATATAAAGCAATCATTGCTTTCTCATCTGTTCCTCAGTATTACGTCTGGAATTCAATTTCTTACCTAGAAACACTCCAAGTTAGTTGACTTCATTTGAGAAGGCGATTTCTGTGCCGTCCAGAGAAATAGGATCAAAGCAGGAATCTTATTTTTCCTTGTAAACAGAACAAGCTCTGTCTCAGACCACAGCACACATTTTTTTCGTGAGTGAATGTGCGTGAGTCGATTTTTTTGCGTGAGTTTGCGTGATTTATTTTCTCTTTATATTTCCTTTCGTACCAAAAAAATCAAAAAAATAACATTAAAATTCGGCAAAATTTAGCATTTCGTACGAAAAAAGCAAAAAAAAATTTAAAATTTTGCGGAACTTTAAATTTTGCTTAAAATTTTTGAAATTTTTTTGTATAAATAAAAGTTTCGTGTGTGTGAGTCAACGTGATTGTGATTGAAGCTTGTGTGAGTGCACGTGAGTGTGAGTTATATTAAATTTACTCACGTGATTGTGAGTGGGTGTGAGTAGAAAAATTATGCTCGTGAGTGAGTGTGCGTGATTCAAAAATTCCTGTCGTGAGTGAGTGTGAGTCAAAAATCACTCATCTCTAGTATTGAGCAATCGGACACTCTTCATGTTCTGGGCATGAAAATCCAATGTGATTTCCGTTGGATCAAACATGTTTTTAAAGGAAGCATTCAAATGTCTGGGTTTTGGTCCCAGAACAGATTCCTTATTGCAATTGATTCTTGTATATACAGTCGAACCCGGTTATAACGACTCCGAGGGACCAGTAAAAATAGTTCGTTATAAGCGAAGTTCGCTATAAGCGGGGTATATTTTTTATCAACCTATTTTTATTTCAAAAAAATAGATCCAATTTTGTTTTATTTGATGTTTTTTTTAGAAAATAATCAACTTATTGAGAAGAAATCAATAAAAATATAAATAAATTCTATGAAAATTATTATATATGTATGTAAACCAAAAAATGCCAACCTTTTGTTAATTTGATAAATATGATTGCCACACATTAAAAAATATTTACGGGAGTTCGTTATAAAAAGGCAAATATACATGAAATTGTGTTCGTAGGGCCATAATAAGTAGTTCTTTTTAACCGAGGATTCGTTATAACCGAGTTTGTCATAAAAGAAGTATTTTGTGTAAAAATTGATGCTAAAACGTCGGGACTTTAGAATAAGTTCGTTACAACCGAGAATTCGTTATAACCGAGTTTATCAGTATTTCACAACAAAATTTTTAATTTAAAATAATTTTTGAAAAACTGCTCCTGGAAGAATTAAAAACAAAAACCATCTTTTCTGTAATATTTACTAAACTCGGTTGCAGCATTACATAAAGAGTTGTGGATTCGATTCTGTGCAACGAAACATTTTTCTGGGTTGTAAAAAATTCTTCATTCCTTCCGATCTCCTTAATATTTATACCACCTATATAATCAAAGCTGGAATACATCTCTGATATATGGGCAGGAGCTAAATAGTTTTTTTAAAGTATCTGGTCGCGTTCAAAGATGGACGTCGAAGCTAACACAGGCCAACAAATTTTTAACCCATGGACCAGAGGTTACTTATTGTAAGTTTTTGAGTTGCGCTGAATCTGAATCTGGTCTCGGAATTGGCCTATCACATCAGGTTTTCGAGATATCTGAGCTTGAAGTTGAAAAAACCCCGTTTTTCGCCATATTCGAGACGTTATAACTCCGAAAATTCACCTTTATTTATAAAACCCGATATGTCATCTGAAAGTCCTACAATTTTCCTTCAAAATGAATGTTTAACCTTTATAATATCTTATTTTATCTCTGAGATCGAATATATATATATAATGCGAATATAGCGAAAACCCGTGAATATAGTGAAAAACTGAATTTTTAAACTTCATGTTAAGATATCTCAGAGAAGGAACAAGGTATTGCAGAGGTTAAACATTTTTTTAAAGGTATTAAGTAGGACTTTCCGACTACATGTCAAGTTTTATAAATAAAGGCGAATTCGCGCAGTTATGACGTCTCGAATATGACGAAAAACAGGGGTTTTTCAAACTTAAAGCTAAGATATCTCAAAAACCTGATGTGACGGAGAAATTCTGAGTACAGATTCGGATTTTTCGGACCTTTTTCAAATTTTGTTGGCCTGTGTAATCAATCAATATTAGTAGGGTTTCATACACTTAACATCGGTGTGAATTCGTCCAGTTTTATACTCGATCATCTCTGGCTTCAGGATGATTCAGTAATTCGCTAGTCCCATCTGACATTTTCAATTCAATTATGCATTACTAATACTTCGCTTGAGAGTATTTGGTCTCAATTATGTATGTTTATTATGTAAATTTACTCCCCAATTCTGTAAAAAGCAAAGCTCCGCGTTTTCAAAATTTCTGTGTTAATTGTTTTTGTAACAACAATAATTTACATTGAAATTTTTTCAACACGGCGCGTTTCGTTTTACAAAATTAGGGTATAAATGATGTTGATTGGAAACAACTTCTTCCCTAACCCAAAATTAAAAACATTCTCAATGCAAAACCAACATGCAATCAAACAATTTTTTTTTTCTTAACCAACACACACATTCACAGTTCCAGTTGACAGATGAGCAATTGCTGCCATGCCGTGCTTATGTTTGGGCCATCAATGTTTTATTTATTTTCACTCGTTTTTTTTCCTTCATATGAATATATATCGTACTTATATGAAGGTATACAAGACGATCAAACTCCTCTTTCTTGTTATTTCTTCCTCACTCTCATTATTTTTTTTCTTCATTACTTTTAGTAATGCCAGTGGTTGATGGTGATCACACATTTGTAAATGTTTTTTTCTTCGTCTGATCGTCTTCTTCCTCTGATCTTAGGATCATTTTTGTTCGCCCGGCTAGTTGAGTGACGGCCACTGACTGCTTTATGAGCACGAAGACATGCAGCATGCAACATGTTTTTAGGTAGAGTTTAAAGTTAATGTTGTTGGTGGCAATGAATGGTTTCGATTCCCTGTATGGTAGGTGCTTACAAACGTAGAACAGAGGCTACGATTTGCTGTTTTTGGGTTATTGGCTGCAGCAACAATTGATTGAACACGCAAATTCAACTTAGTTTTTTGTATGGTTTTTGTGGAATAGGAGGTCATATCAAAAGCCATTTGCAAGTGTAGGAAAATATTTGACACCATGAAAGATTTCATTAAAAGATACAAAGAGTACGTCAAAATGTTTATTGGAGATCTATAAAAAGTTGTTGGAAAACTGAAAAATTAATTTTAAGGAATTTAAAAAAAAAAAAAATCACGATACAAGTAAATTGTTAAAAAAAAATACTTAATTAAAACTGCATTGCTGGACTTGAAAGGTGCGTTTGAAAATACCAAAATATCATCCTTCAGGCCTTTGATAATACAGGCACAGAAAAGACACAGATTATTCTAAGGACGGGCAACATTTGGTGATAGGAAAGAGAAGAAAGTCATAACAAGGAGCACTCTACAGAAGGGGAGAGTGATATCTCTCCTTCCGTGAAATCTTGTAATAAATAAAGCCCTAGATTATCTCCACGGAATCAAGGTGGTTGCCTGTGCTGATGACATTGGGATCCTAATCAGAGGTAAGGATCATGGAATCAACGCTAAAAATACTCCTGACGTGGGCAAAGAACAACGGTCTGAAAGGTAATCCCATAAAAACCGAACTCATTTTGTTCACAAAAAGCAGCATATCTTTGTTCAGGTCTAATCTTCTTATTGTTCGACTGGTATGATCTTCCCAAATTATATGAACCCATCCTTGAACTTTTTAAGAGGCGAAATAAATGGGTGTGATCCTGGACTCAAAGCTTTCGTGGAAAGGGAATACAGAAGAAAAGAAATCAAATTTATGTTATGTGCTTTTTACGCCTGCAGGACAACTTGTGGAAGAAGGTGTGGCCTAAAACCGTAAATCATTCACTGTGCTAAAGAGCAGTGTATAAGAAATCATATTCTGCAATATACAGAAGGTACAACGACTGGCGTGTGTGGGTATCACTGGTGCTATTAGATTGTCACCTCCCCAGTTGGCAAAATATATTACCGCTAACCCTCTCTTTATAAAATTGCTGACATCTTCATTAAATTTTTCCAAACGTCCAAGGGACAAGTTAGCAGTTGGCCATCAGTTGTCTAAATAAATTATTGGTGGCCACGAAGCTAGTAGGAACTGCTGACCAACTGCTTACTTATCCTTGGGGACATTTAAAAACATTTTGCCGATTGGGTCTGTCCGGCCTGCAAGTGATTCTTAAGAGAGTCACAAATACTCACACGCTCATATGCTTGAGAAAAAATTCTTAGATAACGCTCTTGGGAACACTCGACCACATTAAGTACATTGGGCACAGAACTGGAACAGAAAACCGACAATGTCTCACCGCAGACAAACTTTGACAGAACAATCGAAGTCAAAACACCAACTAGGGAGGACTGGACGGCAAATTCTGTTATCACAAAGAATGCGTTCTCAATTTTTAGAAGTGATTCTTAAGAGAGTCGCAAATGGTCATACGCCTATAATACGTATATGCTTAAGAGAGTGGCAAATTCTTACATAAGGCTCTTGGGAACACTCGACCACATTAAGTACAGTGGGCAGCACGGAACTGGAACAGAAAACCGACTTTATCTCACCGCAGACGAACTTTGAACGAACCTTCAAAGTCGAAGTACCAACTAGGGAGACTGAACGGCTAAACTTTCAATTTTTACTGACCGATGGTATGTGCTCGGGAGTATATTTTGAAAGCCTTGAAATCAGGGTCTTAAAAACAGGGACTTCCTGATAAGTGTAGCTTATTCCAGGCTGAGGTACTTGCATTTGATAAAGCCTCACAGATGATTATGACAATTGACCTTCGTCCCTGCGCCATAAACATGTTCGCGGATAGTTTCGCAGGTCATAAGGCCTTGAAAAAAAAAACACTGTAAAATCGGGATTCCATTCGCTAAATGCATCAGCCCTCAGTCAAGCTAATATGGGTCCCTGGAAGCAGTGGGGTCGTCGGATAAAAGTTGGCTGATGAGTGTGCGAAGAAGGGTTCTGATTCGGTGTGGGGACAAGTTGAACCTGAAATCTCTGCTCCTATAGTAAAGTTGATGAACGAAATCAGGGAATAGGATAGATGGATATCACTGACTACGTGCAGAAAATCATTAACACTGCTTGCACTGCCAAATCATTAGAGCCTATTGGTGGGAGTACTGACAGGACATTATTTAATCGCAATGGCCGACTGTTCCGTCTGACAGGGACAATTGTAGGAGTTGTGGGGAACTGGAGGAGGTGCAGTCTGTGAAGCGCCTTCTTAAGCACTTAGGGCCAAGATTTTTCGATGACCTGAAGTGCTTGAACGGTTTCTCATTGACTTCTCAAGCAGATTATCTTAGGAAATTGGGGTGGTTTAAGGAGTAAACCTTTGTAGTAAAGTTGCGGAAGCCCATCCAACCTGAATTTTATTCTTTACTTGAGGTGATTTACAATCCACCAGTGAATTGCTACAACAACAGTCAGTCATTGTTAGGGTGGGTTTGTCTGGTGAGCCTGCATGATCATAGATGTGTAGTAATGCCACACTTGCCAATGTGTAAGCACTTGACACTAGTTTTTGATATGAAATACAAAACTATACCGGTCGTCTATAGGAAGTTTGGGAAAAATATTTAAAACCCTTGACTTTTCTTAAAAATTTGGTATGTTTGTCAGGATCCTGTTATATAAAAAACAATCTCAGATTTACAAGTGCGCAATAACAAGTTTGGATATGAAAAGAAGTACTCTGCTGGTCAACTCTTGGAAGTACGAGAAAAAGTTCTTATAACCTTGGCAATTTTTAAAATATCAGCATACGACATATTTTAGATGAATGTATTTCACTTGGTTTCACATCAATACAAGATGTTGTTAAATTAAAGATTTTCAGATTAACTGAATGTTCATTTTCCAGGATATATCATCAACCTCATCATCACAATAATATCAACACTATCTATCGTCAATTAAATGAAATTGTTTTATATAAACTTTTAAAAGTAGCAATACCAACTTGTTGCTGGAAAAAAATGCAGATCGGACACTGTTAAACAATCACAACACACACTGATTGCTGCACTCGTATGAAAAACAATTTGACACTTGGCAAAACGCGAATTTTCTCGCTAAAATACCATGTGTCAATATTATATATTCTTTAACTTTTTTCAAAACAAAATAGTCGTACATACACTATGTTCGAAAAGTATTTTAAATATACCGATCTGTGAAATAGTTCAAACAGTTCCACCTGAAAAATATACCAGAAGCCCTGCATCCTTGAACTGTGTTCAATAACCAGTTTCTCATAGTGGAAGCAGCTACCTGTTCCTTGTAGAATCCTTGATCCATCCGTGTTAACTTTAATAGGGTGTTCCCCCACAGGTGGGTTTCCCAGAATTTCCTAGACGGTATATCAGGTTCCTCCCCATACGATCATAATCAGTCACACAATTTTAGTTTTGAGGGTTTCGTGTAAGTTTTGTATGGCCACAATTCCGAACATTTAGCACAAAATTTTGCCTCAGTTTCAGCTTCGTCCTTAGTGCTTATTCCTAGATGCATAGGCTCAAAGATCACAAGTCTAGAATCCTTCATAAAGCATGAGTGGATGTTGTCCTGGGTGCTCCAGTGGTACTTATGGCAGCTACTTTTTTAAGTCTGTTCAGGAAAGTGGCGCGAGACACCACACTACTTCACAATGTGCCAGTGTTGGTGCATATCCAGTAAATAAGTCTTGGTCTTAGAATTGAGACGACTAGTCTCAAGAAGGCAAATTCAGCAACTCGTAAGTCACCTACTACAGGGTGGGGCAAAAGTCACGAAGGGGTTTAACACAATCATAACTTTTTTAATTTTAATTTTTTTTTTTACAAAACAGTTAAATATAGTATTTGGAGATTTTTTATATCAAGGTGTGAAAGATTACGTCGAGAAAGTGACCACCATTTTCAGCCTCGCAAAGTTGAGCTGTTTTAATAGCATTTCACATGACACGAGTCAGAGTATCTGGTTGCAACGCTCTTATTTCGGCTCGAATATTCTCCTTTAGCTATTCAAGTGTTCTGGGTTTATTTATATACACCCTCTCTTTCAATTATCCCCATAGGAAGCAATCAGGTGCTGTAAAATCCAGCGAACAGGCAGGCCAATTGAATGCTGATTTTTTGGAAATTAAACGTTCGCCAAAAATTTGCCTTGGGAGGCAGATTTTTGGCTTTAATTGTTACACTAACTGCACTTTGTATGGAAAAAGATGTAAATTTTCCTTAAATATACTGCGTAAAGACCTCCGAGACATTTGCAGCTCAGCAGAGCGCCTTCGAGTTGATGTTTCAGGATTCTCCTCAACAATCTTCCGAACGCATTGAATATTTGCTTCGCTGATTCTAGAACGTGATCTATCGCTTCGTGGAAGATCCCTCACGGAGTCTTTTTCCAGAAAACGTGTCGCTAATCGTCGAAACATTGATTCGGTGGGTAAATTCCGCACATTAAAATGACGACGGTAGGCTCGTACAGTTTGAATTATTGATCGATGATGTTTAAAATAAAGTTCTATGATTTTGGTTCGCTGGATAACGTTGTAACCTTTCATGATTAATCTCCCAGATTTATTTCGCAAATCCGTAAAAAAAAAAATAAAAAAAAAAATTAAATTAGAAAAGTTATTAACTTTTCGAATCCCTTCGTGACTTTTGCCCCACCCTGTAGAACATTGCCATGTAAAAGTGACATGTCCTGTCACTGGTTTGCAAGATCATTCCGCCGGATAGGAACAGTAAGTCAAAAGTGTTAGAAAGGTGTAAGTATTCCTACACGGTTTTGAATTGGATCCCTATGGAGTTATTTTATCTTTGATACCTTGCTTAGCAATGAAAATTTGTTGTACTCTTTCAACAGACTGTGCCTGCGATTACAATTGCAACAGCATAATAACAGAACAATGAAAAGCTATATTTTTTTTTATTTAGCTGTGTGATAATGTGTGACACATGTGAATACAGAATGAATGAACGAGTGAACGAAGGAAGGAGCGACCGACCGTACATACGTATGAATGTAACATGTTGCATTGAAAGTGTCGTTTTTGTGCTGCTGCACAACACATTGTAATGTGCTATAACAAAACAAAAACTCACAATCGTCGACGTCGTTCTGTCAAGCCATATGTGTGCCAGTTGTCTCTCTTCTCACTGGTAACATTAACCCTATATCGTACCCCGTTTTAACTGGCACCTCTCGACTGAGTATGTGCACCTCTTTTTTTGCTATTATGCAAATGTTAAAATATATAATGTGTCAATGATAAAAAAAGTTTTTGTTATAGAGTTTTTTTTTTACGTTTCGTTTTTCCTTTAACACCATTTCAACTTTTTTCCTGTTTTATTTTAGATGTTGTGTTTGTTGAGCGAACTATTCTGAATAGTCAGTTGTACGTATTTGTATTGTTACAAAATGCATTTATGCCATTGTACACTTGCATTTGACCAAGTTAATGTTGATTTTTGTTGTTGCAAGTTTTTGTTACTTTATTGCAGCTGCCTCTGATGGTGCTATTTGTAGCAGGTATTGAAAGAAATTAATTCAAAGAGGAGATTTTAAGGCACCTGTATAAGATATTCTTATACAGGGTGACCCAAAATGAACGAAGGTATTTGAACACCTTATAACTTTTTATACCCTCCACTCTAGTTATAGACGGTAACCCTGAATTTCCGTGTTGAAAACCCGTTAACTTACCAATGCTTTACAAAGGGAAAGTCACAAAAATATTTTACAACGTATTTTTGTTACTCAGATATATTTTTACACTAAAAAAAAAATAAAATTGTAAATTTTTTACGTTAGAAAATTGTTCTATCATTTAAAAGGGCATAATGGAGGGTCTTCATGGATACAAAAATATTTTGAGTAGGTTTATTCTATCTAGAGGTCATTATTTCCTTTACTTATTAAAGCTATGATATTCCCATAGAACAATTTTCAAAAAATTATTATATGAGAATATCAAAGTCTAAATAAGTAAAGGAAATAATGACCTCGAGCTAGAATAACCTTACTAAAAATATAATATTTTAAAGGTTACGATTTTTATTTTTGTATAAAAATTAATCAGAATTTATACAAAAATTTTTAAATTCTGATACACCTTCAATGAAGGTCTTTTTTTATAGAAAATTCTCAGATACTTATGCAATTCTCACACCAAAAATTTCTATATTTAGAAAAAAATGCCGTAAAGAAAAATTATCAAATTAAGTGAGTTTTTTTCCATTGAAAACTTCTTAGGTTCTGAATATTAAACATTTTTTCTATTCTATTTCTCAACAGAAAAGGTTTAAGATAACGAAACGAAAAAATATTCCGCAGAAAGTACCTGAGGTTAGATAAATTGAAGACTTAAATGCTTTATAAAATTTTTGCAGGCAACTTTCTAGATTCTGATACATGTTCCTATTAAAAAGGTTTTGTTTTCTGAGAAACTTTTCCCTAGAAAAAGTCTAAGCAATTTCTGAAAAATATTTTCATAAGAGAGTCTAAGAAATTTTTTCCTAAAAAAATGTTTTAGTTTCTGAGTCATTTTTCCCATAGAAAAAGTCTCAGAGTGTGTCTCCGACATTTTTCTTACAAAAAAGTCTTAGATTCTGAGACATTTTTTAAATAAAAAAAAATTCGGATTCTAAGAACTTTATTTTAGATTCTGTGATATTTTTTTCTAAAATTCTCAAATTTTTTCTAGGATTATAGGACTTTTTTCCTATAAGAAAGGCCTCAGCTTTTCCTATTAAAAAGTCTTAGATACTGAGACATCTTTCTAATAAAAATAATCTAAGATTCTAAGACATTTTTCCTAAGGACAAATACTTAGATTCCGAGACATTTTTTCTATAAAAGTCACAGATTCTGAATAATTTTTCCTGTAGAAAAAGTCTTAAGATTCTATTGCATTTTTTGTATAAAAAATTCTCTCAGATTTTTCCTATAGAAAAAATGTTAGATTTTTCATATAAAAATTGTCAAAATTATAAGATTTTTTCTATAAAAAAGTTCTAAGAAAAATTCTCAACTTTTTTCTATAAATTCCCAAATTATTCATTTAGAAAAATTAAAAATTTTTCGTCTAGAAAAATTCACAAATATTTCGTCTAGAAATATTCTTGTATTTTTTATAAGGAGAAGTTTTAATTTTTTGAGACTTTTATCACATAGAAAAAATCTAACATTCAGAAAAATTTTAGGATTCTTAGACATTTTTCATAGAAGAATTTCTCATATAGAAAAATTCCCCGATTTTTTCGATAGAGAACTTTTAAGGTTTTTCCTATAGAAAAATTCTCAATTTTTTCTCTAAGAAAAATTCTCAAATTTTTTCATATAGAAAAATTTTAACATTCCGCGACATTTTTCATCTAAAAAAATTTTAAGATTCTTTAACATTTTGCATAGAAAACTTTTTCAGATCCTTGGACATTTTTCATAGAAATTTTTTTTTAGATTATTGCCTTTTCACTTTCCTTTTTCCATTTCTTTTCCTTTCCTTTCCTTTCTTTTCATTTCCTTTTTCCTTTTTTTTTGCTTTCGAATTCGGTTTGGGGGGGGGGGGGGGGGGGGGATTTGTTGATATTCGCGTTGTCTACGTGCAAATAGCCAATTTTATTATGCACCTGGGTGCAATGGGTGCCGACCACTGTTCTAGACATAACGCGGTCATACAAATTGACACTCTCCGATTATTTTTTCTGAAGTAACGTAAAGACCATGTCGTGGGCGACATTCGGTACACTATTCCGAAATAACAAAGCACATTGTTACAAGTTACATCTGAAAATGACGTAGATTCAAGAATAGCAAAATTTTTGGTACCAGAACGCATCATATTACCCTGCAACCGATTCTACTTAATATTCCAGAATCAATGACTTTTGTTTGAAATTATCCCGAAAGCAATCGCTTTTTGAGCAAGTAGTTTTTTTTTTTGAAAAATAATTTTACATAGACAATTTTGTTGTGATTACCGTATAATATAATCAAGAATCTTTTGAACCAGGAATTTGTTCCAAAAAAATTTTCCTGGGCACATTAATAATAAAATTCGAACATAATTTAATTTTTTTTTAAGAATTAACTATTTTACAACCAACGCATTTTTTTTTAAACTAACGTATCCATAAATGTTATCGACGTCACCATTGTCGCTGTTGCCATCATTGTAGCGCGTTTTTATGTGTAAATAATAAATGTGCAACGTCAAAAGTATTTGTTCTCGTTGCAGCATCTGTAGATGGTTTAGGTATGGTTCGAATGCATGAATGAAAATTGTTGAAGGTTGTTGCTTTTGTTTGTGTTTTTAACACTTTGGTTATTGTGGCTAATACTGTCAAGGATTTATTTTAAAACATTTTTCGTGGATGATTTTTGAGGTAAGGATTTAACATTTTTGACAGTTTAGAAAAAGTCAAACCTTCATTATATGTGACATTTAAATACATACCTGTCAAATGTTTTTAAGTAAATGTGTATGCAGAAGGTACTAACATTTTAGAAATTTTTTTTGGATTAAATTTTATTAAAATTTGGCACGGATACTTTTGCAACAGTTTAGAGCACTAGTTGGTAGCACTGAAAAATCGCTCTTAAGATGCAGTGAAATCATGTGTCTTTTTTGCTTAACTTGGACCCAAAACGTAGGGTGCCTAATGCAGTGCATTGCGTTGGTTATGAGAAGGAAAGAGGGAGTAGTGTTTATGGACATTTAGTTAAAACTTTTCCAGATCGTAGCTGAATGGGAAGACTTCTGCGGGGAGTGAATTTCACATGCGACTAGTTCGGATAAGAAACGAATTATCTCTGTAATGCGTTGTGTGATTTATTGGACTATCGACATAAAACGGATGTGATCTACTGGATTTACGAGTATTGCAAATATACACTTATCTCGGGGATAAGTTCACTTATCTCAGCCGAGTACTTACCATGGTAATATCGGTAGAACAATGAT